>JAQIXX010001972.1:0-28171 GCA_034700605.1 Willowsia nigromaculata | reverse complement strand
GAGAGGGTGACAAATGACATTTGTCATCGACATGGACATGTCACTTGTCCAATGACATTGACAAGTAGCCATCCCTAGGAGTATCTCGTCTCTAGAGTACATATACACGTTCTTCTGTGGCAATTCAAGTGTATTAAAATAAAACCTAATAAAAACGCCAGGATGCAATATAATACGACAGACTCATAAAATATGTAGGCATTTGGAAAATGAAAGCAAGATAGCTATCTTTAAAATGTTCCAGCATATATCTTTTTATTCACCTTAACTACGTACCTACTTACCTGTCACATGAATACAGCAAAACTACCAAAAAGAAATCATAAAAAGGATTGAGAGCTGGGAAGTTGCAAGAGGAGAGATTTAACAGTGGAGTCAACCAAACGTGAAATTCCTTTTTGAATCGATAAGATATCATTTGGATTTTGCTATGGAAAATTTCCTCGACAAGTGTATTCATACATATTAGTAAGAACAAAATGTTTTTAATATTGTACTTGTTTTTTTGGAGATATTTTTTGTGACTTGGGGTGTACAATCCAGGAAGTGTAGAGGAATAGTAAAAAAGTAAACTCCAAGTTCAAGTTGGATTCATGACCTATCTTACAAAACTTGTTTTATATTAACTAATGAGCATCTTTCCTATCTAGTCAAAAGTATTAGAATGAGAGCTTACACAAAGATTTATTAGAGCCAACGGCACAATATCCGTTTTTAAATAGTGAATGCATAAACTTTTAAAACAAAATATCGTATCTTTGCTCATTATTTTTTACTTTCTTCACATTTTCATCATTTTAGAGTGCGTTGACTTTCTCTCTGCGTGTCCTTTTTACTTCTGAGAATGAGAAAGGTGGTGATGCTACATAGTTTTATCAACATAAAAAAATTCGCTTTCACTCCGTAAAGAAAGGCAAACTAAAACACATTACCGTCTAGTAATAGATATACTGTATCTCGTATATTTTGTGACACTTCTATGAGTAACGCGAGTTGGTGCATGAGTGAACGTCTATAGAAAATAAAAGAATATCTAACTCTGAAAAAAAATCTTTTTTGTCCTCTGAAGTGAAACGACAAAACCGATTGAGAAAGCTACATAAAATATATATAAATATGTGTATGTATATATATTTGGTGGGGTAATCGTTAACATATTAAAGTTACATCTGTGTCCTCTCTTCCATTTGAACAGTTTCCTTTCTCTTTTGGTTTCTCTATCCACCCAAATTCTCCGATTCGGAGGGAAGGATTAGATTAAATTGAAAAGTGTTAAGGAAAAAGCAGGAGCAGCATCCCGCCTGCATCTACGCACAAAAAAGGAGGAAGAAAATCGCTGATATTCAAAAATTCTTCAACCAAACAATTCCACAATTCTTGCAAAGGATATTATTATGATTGTATGCATACTCCACATATTTACGAATCTGCAAAAGTTATCCTCTACTGAAATATATGCATGTGTTTGTACTGATGCCGCTACTACGGATATTAGATAAGAGTAAAATATTGGGGAGAAGAAAAGCTTTTTTAAATCAATAAATCACCTTACCCAAAAGATCATATTTTTTTACCCTGTCCTTTAACATTCGAGAAGGAGAAGAAGAGGAGATGATGCAGTAAAAAGGATTTGCTGCTCACATTCGAACCACTTATGAATGAGAGAAAGGAAATCATATATTGCGTTACATTGGAAAAAGATTATGGATGAAGTGAGTGTGTAGGCGGTGAAAATACATTTTTGGCATTGTTTACTTTCATATACGCACACACAACATGCCCTCAAGCGTTATAACCAAACTGTTTGAATTTGTTTGTGGTGGTGGGTTGCAGAGTTCTTTGCTCGTTCATTCATGATCATCTTACAAGTACACACTTCTCAAATGATGGGGATGTAAAAATGTGAACAGAGGCTTTGTAGGCTTCGCTTTCACTTGAGCACATACACAAGTAAGCTGATTTTTTCACAGGCATAACAGAGCTTCTTTCCCTTCAAGTGCTTTGTTTTTCCTGACTTGTAATAAAGAAAGTGTATGAAACTCTTCTGTGTGCTTTCCTACCTACATTTTTGAGATATATGGTTTGTTTGCTTTACGGAGAAAGTTGTTTGCTGAGAATAAGTGATGGTTATGGTGGGACTCATCTATTAAGACGTTCGCCCACTTCTTCTCAATTTATATACATTTTTATATGCTCTTCTCTCTAATATTTATATTGTATGTTTTTCAGTGACCTATTTTATTTACTTGCTTATTGTTTTAAGAAGAGGAAGTTACAAGGGAACCAGCGATTGTAATTTGGTTGGGAAAAGTAGCCGGAGTACAGTATATTACAATACCACAGAAACAGTTAACTGATGGTTCGAAATTTATGTAGTATTTTACGAAGTGTAGTTATTTTGTACTTTTCGGTTGGGCATTTACTTAGGATATATGCAATGGGAAAACTGGTGAAAGCTCAACGGAATTTTGTAACGATCTGTGAGATATCATGGAGACAGACGCTCGGACAGACAGGTTCAAGTAAACCATCAAATATCCGGTCGATTCTGTCAAAAAATTGTAGTAACAAACCAAATACATGACGAGAGCTTTTGCATAAAAATGTTCATTTAGTTTTTAGATTTAAGGTAAAGGATTCAAATATAATTCATATGATCGACAGATGCCTGGAGTCATTACTGACTACCCACTAGACACCTATCGACAAACATCTATTTGATGAGAGACACGATCAATTTTAAAGTTCATTTACACCAAAACCATTTTGTAATTGTTCTTAGTTCTTTTAAAGAAAATATTCGTGATTTACAGAATTGCGATTCTTGCAGTTTGATTCCTAGTTTGAAACCTACAGCTACAAACTATTGTCAAATCCTCACTTGAAAATCGTCATGATTCATAGGTGGTAATATTTCTCCATCAACTCTTCGAGACAAAGAGAAATCTGATAAGATTGATTTTCAAAGGTATTCCACGGGAACACAAGTCTTTGCTATTTTTCCGCATTTCTTGTGCAGGTCGTGCTACTTGATTTACAAAGAAATATTGGTAGGAGGGCTGGCTTAGAAGTAACATTATTTACTTTTCCCATGGTTGTGTGTCGATATTTACGTATTTTCAGGTACATCAATGTAACATTATCACGTATGCATTATCGACCTTCACTTCAAACGAGATTCTTTTCCTGGCGCTGGCTGAGCTGCAAGAATTCAACTATAAGCCTTTCATGTAGTTCCACTTCCTCCCACCTGAATAAATACACAAGCACGTACCCAAACGAAGTCAAATGCTTACAGGAAAAGGATGGAAAGAAAATCTTTTACAAAATTTCTTTTAATAATGGGGTAAAGCTTTTCTTTTGTTCTAGATGGATGGGTGTACCAGCATTCTATACCTAACTAAATATATGCGTGGGAGGAATTTTATAGGGTAATGGTGGCAATTGCTAACCAAGTTACTATATTTTTTCAAACAAAAAATGGGAAAAAGTTGAAAAGGTCATTGATAACTTTTAATACAAAAAATGAAGATTTTTTAAATAGATTAAACAGTGCTTTCAATTGTGATTGATTCTGTTTCTACCTTTAAGGTACTGCATTGAAAAGACTTTTGTGGTACATCATTTCACCAACATTTAATTGCATTTCTTCAAGACCATCTTAATAACTCAGCAGAAAATGTGCAAACGCTGAGAGAAAGGTTGTGTGAAGAAAGCAAGAAAAAACAGTAATTTTCTCTCATTTGTCTCCCATCTTCTCGGCCACTGCCTCTAATTAAATGTAAATATACAATTCTTACGTATTCATTGTTACACTCATACTCTACTTTACTCTTCGGAAGCATGGAAAACAACGTGATATTGATGTTGCATTTTATGCTTATTAAGCAATTACGTAGACTGTACGGAGAGATGGAGACTGACAAAGTGAAAATTAAAAGTTTCAGACGCAAGATAACTACTTATAATGAAGTATGTAATAAAGGCTTGTTTCATAGTTTGTCTCTAGCTTGTATAATGAGCAAAGAAAGAGGCAGAGAATCCTTCTTAAATTAAAAATACCTACTCATAAGTAGTCACTATATGATGTAGAAAGTTAATGCTTACCAAGTTGCTGCAACTGTAGTTTCTCTAGAAGTTTCAGTAAAGTTTCTTGCGATTTCCACTACTTTCAAAACATGCACATCGTATGATGTTCTTTATTTTCAATACTTGATGTCCTCATCAAGAGTCTTACTCATTTGTCTGATTGCTGTAGTTTGTACTTAAATCCTATAATTGTTTTTGAGTATAATTATTTGCCTAATTTGAGTTGATAATATATAATAATATGAAATGAATTTCAAAATAAACGCCCCCTGCTCATTATTAGCCCGTAACAAATAGACATCCCGGTGTCCACGAAATAAAAAGTCGTCGCACATGTTCTTAGACACAAGTTCTGGAGTTGGAATTTTACTGTAATCTGTAACAGTATTTAATACTTTATTTGTATAAAATTAATAACATTTTTATGTACAACTTTAATTAATTTTTATGTACACTTCTACAATCTATCAATCTATCTATACAGATTTGTTGACAATATGCTACTTATCCCAAAATTGGCGTTTTCGTTTTCATCTAGCTCCGTCCCTGCAAAAAAATTCAAATTTTGATTATATTAATCATCCCCGTTTTGAAAATGAATTAATGTGAGTCATATCATGTTGCTAATAAAACAGCCTTACCTTGCTCTGATTACTCACACCTCTTGTAATCTCCCATGGCTCCCAAGAATCCGTGCATTGTGAATCCAGTGCCAGCTTAGAAAATGATCTCAAATGACATAAATCATATTGCAAAAGTCCATGCTCCTACATACACAAAGCAAAAGAATTTCAGAGTTCAGACATTTGCAAAATTACATCATGCATGTAATAAAAACGTTGTTAGTTTTCCATAATTTGTATTACTTGTGCACAGAATTTTTTAGTTTTCACAAGTCGACCGTCCACAAATCCATAAATGAAGCTGCTATTGTTCCCCAGCTCTCCTTGCAAAATGTGCTCATGAAACCTCTCTGGAATTCCATCGTTTCTACAACTAAAGATGAAAGTAGTAAGCACCTGGAACCTCACTAATAACAATAATTCGTGTACAAACTGATACAGTTTTATACCCAGGATTCTTATTTTCATCTGCGTAAGTTTTGAACGCTTCCAGTGCGGAATCCCTGTTATATTCGGTTTTGATCTCGGTCAACTGATAGGACTCATCATCCGTCTTAACGATGGCATCAATCTCACACTCATAAATAAAGCATGCGTTTTCCAAAACCAGTAGATTAACGGAGAAGAGGGTGCATTTGACTTTGTCTGTGCTATTGCCTAAACGATATCCAAACAAAAATACAATTTCAAAATTACCTGTATTAAAAAAATATATTATTTTTATCGTCAAATTATATTTTTAATTTGCTTACTGTTGTTAGCAAGAAAATGATTGAATCTGACACCAAACGGTATTTTTGTATCAGATTTCTCCGGTACTCCGGATGGTGCATTTCGGATGGCCAGAAGAGGATTTTCTTTGATTATCTGCATCCTTCGTTGCAGCAGCAAAGTTTGCGGTAAATCCTCCCGTCGTGCGAATTTAATAATTTTCAGGATTACATTTCGATTCGTTGTAATAATTAATCTAAAATGTTCAAACATTTATTTTGTTAATTCATCCACTAAAATTATTATGCAAGAGTTTATTCTTATTGCAACAATTAAAATATTCATTGTCCTACCTGTTTTTTGGAATACCAAATTTTTCGTAGCCTCCATTATCCCGAATGTATTTTAAAAATCTCTGAATAGCGCACATAGATTTTCGTTCAGGAACGAACATTGGAGAATCAAATACTTCCTTTTTTGTCACGCCTAATCCAGTTTTCCTTAGTATTTCATTTTTAAGAACAGGAAACGGAATCCCCTTCCGGTTACTAATAAGCGCTTGGAGGGATCGTTCGGCCAAACAAGTGTCACCATTTTCACCCCTCAAATAAGCCACATATCCTAACGTACTCGGTGTACAGTCCATGTTTTTGTATGCAAGGTCGCTTCCCATCTTTACAATTCCAGAAAATTCCAATTCCAGAAAAATCGTCAATAGTTCCAAGTCACTTTTCACAGAGTAATGTCGCGTACTTTTGTACACTTTTTCTCCCCACAGTTCCCGGTTATCGCATTTAAATTAGTAATTAATGCATTTATATAATAACACATGAAACAGATTTTTAATCCCTAATCCTCCATCCACTATTACGAAATCAGCCAATTCGGCATACACGAATACTAATGACAAAACTTGACAATTTTGCAAAATACACAGATACATACGCAGACGAAACGACTTCAAAACAAAATTCAACATGAACACGAAAACATAACGCTTCTCCGCCGAGATGAACTCGATTTTATGCAAAGAACTACTCTCCTCTCCACACGCGTGGTTCGAACGGAGCTTCAGTTTGCACGCACTTTATGCAACTTTAAATGCAACTTTCATTTTCATCATTTTTCATCATATCTGACGAAAATGGATAATATGACGTTTATTTGCATAAAATCGACTTTTATGCAAATTAAGGGCAAAAACATGCATTCACGGCCTTCCTTGTCTGTATTTTTACATAAATTTGCATAAATTATATATTTTTATGAATAGAAATAAAGTCGTTTTACTCTCCACCCCTCTTCTTACAAACTGGACTGGTCTGCGTGCAGCCATCAGTCATGGTTGGAATGGAATGAAAAATCGTTGAGCTGAAACGAACAACAAACGACAAGGGTGTTTTATGTGTCACTCTCACTAGTACTGTTGTTCTATAAAATCACAAATTGTGTTTAAACCCGATCAATCGCTGTTTTTACTAAACGTTTTCCCTCAAAATCGAAAACTGCAACAGAAAACGATTTTCAATGGCAAATAAAATACGTTTGAAAAACGTTTGAAGAAAATCGCGATTTTTCAGTTTCTAAACGTTTTTGTATGAAACTGAAACTATTTTAACTCTCCCGCCAGCCCAAATTCAGAAATATCAGTTGAATGTACCCTCTATCCATGAAAATACAACACAAATCACCATCCGGTTACATCAACATAATATTAAATCAGTTAACGAATTTGATTTGCGAGACAATCAAGCAAAATAAACTTCTGAGCCCACGCAATAATCCTTCTCTGTCAACAGTTTCATCTTCCTTTAGAATTCTATGGTTATCACATGCATCTTAAAGTAAATGCCTAAATTAAAGATGTAGAGCAATTCATAATAATCCAGAGACACAATTTATTCAGTAAGATCAAACAGAGTAATCTATATTTTCGGTAAAACAGGTGTACTTTCAATGTCTTCTTTATTACAATTCCAGCATTGAATCACAATCAGTGTTTTTTTTCTTTCTCTTTGTTACATACTAACGAGCATCCTATTTTCTCCTTGTTTACAATTTTCATTACTGTAAATTAAGGAATAATACATGCTTTCGCCACCACACATGTCTGCTCCTGCGTTTTTGCTAAAAGTAGGGCATCATTAAAATACGGACGGATACAAAGCAATAAATAATGTTATATTCCTGCTCATATTTTATTCTAATAATCATGCTTGAAAAAATATAGGCTCTTGCACAACAGCAAGCTTTTCAGTTGAAGAAAAGCTGAAAAGGGTGACCTTGAGAAGAACTGCGTTGCCATCGCTTACCTCAACAATTCCGCCTTTCGGGTAGTCTCTTCATCTTTGCTTAACAATTCAAAAACGAGAATTAAGACGAACGACGTCCTTACCTTTGCAAATGCTTTCTCTACATCTGAATCTCTCTTTAAAGTATTGCACGTCCGCAGATATTTAGAAACACAACTAAAATCACTATCCCTACTTTTACACCCAGCAATTTTCTTCATTCTTTTGAAACGGATGAAATACGACTGTAGATTCTCATTTTTTCTGAAAATGTCATGCATTTAACACAGAATTCTGTCGTGCCATTCATTAGTATGTAAGACAACCATGGAAATTAGTTAATGTCCTTGCATAAAATGCAATAAAGATAAATATCTCGAAAAAATACTTACTATTCTGTTGTTTTAGTGTTATTCCTTTTTTTATTTGGCTCCTAAGTAAACATTAACAACTCATTTAAAACTTGACAAATAAATACCAATATAATATGCATAACCCATCTATCACGTTTGAAACCCAACTTAACTGTTTATACCTTTACAGCCGTTTAGCTTAAATACAATATGTAAAGGATATTCTCCAAACACAAGAATAATAGAAGAAAGAATTTTCACATGCCATTGTGCAGTACATTACTTGTTAATCTTATGGTAATATTTAATGATAAGAAAGAAAGAAATAGTGAGAGAAAGCGAGAGTCGGAAGAGGGAAAAAATGGAAGGAAAGCGAAGAAGAAAGCTTTCCTGAGAGAGCAACTACATTACGCCATATACGGTGTTTTTTTGCTCTGTGTATGTGTGTACATTATAATTGATTGGCATTCCCCCATGAACGAATTTCCCTAAGGTTCGGCTTCTTTCTACTTCTTATTTCTTCCTCTTTCTTATCAAACTATTAATCCTCAAGGATATGTATGTGTAAAAAAGAAGAATAAATGTAAAGAGTAAAAAAAAGAAAGGAATTGACTTTGTGCCACCTACTTTTTCACCTCTTTTCCTGCTCCTTTTCGTCCCTGTTTCTTTTATTTAGGTTCCTCTCGTCTTCGTGTTGTTCATGTTGGTCTTGACTTGAGTTTTTTTTCACTTTCTCTTTTGTATTCTCATGTGCCAAGCCAAGTCTCATCTTCCTTTTTATACTTTTTAACCCTTTTCCTCTCCTCTGTATTTTTGTGGCTTCTTCAAGTTCCATTCTTCACGTTTTTTTCTTCATTTTTATTCCTCTCTTTCTCGTTTGTTGGCTGAAATGCCTTGGGAAATAATAAGAAGAGGAGTTTGAGCTTGGTTTGCGTCTATTGGATGAGGAGATGATGATGAAGAAGAAGAGCGGTTTGGTCGACGAAAGAGCTCCGCTAAAGAGTCTAACTGGATTGTAGACTGCCTTTTTTACTTCCCTCTATTCATATTACGGATGTGCCTGTTTCTTCTTACGCTGTTCAATTGGAAGATTATCAGAGAGAAAGACTTGTGTATCATTATTATTATTTGGACAGGTCAGACAGCTACTTATGATTTTTCTAACTTTTTGGTGTCCGTCTGGTTAGCAACTCAAAATAATGGTCAGGTATGTGTTCTTGAGTGATAATTTTTGTTACTCTAATTTTTCTTTAAAATTTTTATATTTGTACCTTGGATCTTTCAAAAAGCATGAAATAAAGTCATCCAAAGATGAAAATATAATGAAAACCCCAAAATATGCTGACATCTTCTTCCTTTCTTCCTGTTGTTGTGCAACTTTCATCTGCCGTTTCTCCTACCAATTTCCTGTTTTCTCCCTCCTTGCCCCACAATCAAGGCTAAGCTTGAACAAATTCCTTTCATGTTGGCTCATATGCAAGGTTACATACTGTAGTTACTTGTGATAGTGGGTGGGTGAGGTCTGGTTATGTTCATAAATAGACCCTGCGCCTTTTTTATGAATGTGCAGCTCTTCTCTCCTGTTTGCACTTTTACAGTTGTGGGGAGCAACATCATTCTATCCATTCTCGTGAGCGAACATACTAGTAACAGGAGGACAAAGCTCGAAAGCCGTGTCAAGTGAGGATAATGGTGAAATTTTAAGCTGAATACAAAACAGAAAAATATATCCGATATTTCTGCAACTTTCAGAGTGAAAAGATGGATAGAAAAAATATATTTTGGTATATTTACAGTTTATGGGGTAGTCATAAGGTACAAATGTAAACTTATGATATGTTAGGGCAAATCTACACATTCTAAGATTTAAAAATGGAAAAATCTACGGCTGCCATTCTATCTGCAAATTAGTTTCATAAATAACATGTATTCAAAAGTCACTGGTATTGTTGTTAGTATTCAACCGGTTAAAAAATGCAACCATTAATGTTTGCTTAAGCCATGTAACTTTAGTGTCTTTGCAAAATTCACATTTTTATCATCTAGAAGTTGAAGCTCTAACGCTTTCTCAGAGCTTCAGCTAATTATTGTGCTTACATCAGTTTGTCTGTATGTCTATCTGTGTCCCCATATTGTCATCAACACCCAAAAGCTCAAATTTGGTACACAATTAGCCTTAGCCAATGGCTTTCACTTGCACATACCTTGGTGCTGATATAGGTAGGTTAAATAAGACCAAAAACCAGGAATCACTTACCTCACATCATTCGAATAACTTTTACCTTCAAATCTTTCAAAACTTTCATATTTCTACAAAATTCGAAAAGCCTGATTCCCCTTTGAGCATGCGAACAGCATCGAATTTTGACTTCAGCTACTTCTTTAAAACCTCTTGTTTGATATAGAGTTAAGGTATAAATACCTACCTGTCATGGTTAACATATAATCCGTAGTCTCGGTATAGGGACGTATACTCGTCGTCCTTATATATACATACAGTTTTGTAGTGAGTTTCACGCAAAAATATGCATGGAAAGGAAATGTGAGCCTGGGAAATTTAAGCATGAAGTAACTTTTCTACGCACAAATCCCTCACTATTATCCAACGCTCCCACCAAGTGTATATATTACAAGCTTTTATTATGGAAAATCAGGCATTTAATCTTCACGATTCTCACTTTTACATTTTTCCTCACTCCTTTCTCTTCCCATCTCTTTCTCTCCGGTATATGTATGCGTTTCTCTCACATAAAGTAGAGAGGAAAAGAGTATAAGTGACTGGATTTGGCAAGGGAACCTGGTAAAAGCATTGAGTCGAGGAAGAGAGCAGGATGAAGAGATGGAAACCGTATCATTATCTTTATCGTTTTACTCCACTTCCTCACTTTCTCTCTCTCGGTTTAACTCAGATTGTATTTTTCTGCTGATGGTTGATAGTAGTCTATATAGTCTTTTAGGCTATCCAGAAATGGCTCATGCACAGAATCACACAAGATATTATGAGAAGTACCTTTCTCAATCACCCCACCACTGAACCACTGGATATAAGTATCAATATCATCATCATTAGAAGCAGCCTATATGTAGCGCAAGAGAGAAACGTGAAAGTACTCTGTTTGCGTTCGCGCTTCTTCTTACATTTCGAAGAAATAAGCACAAAGTTATTGAATGCTAGTGCTGTATAAAATTTCAGTGAATTTATGTAGTAGAAATTCATATGAAAATACTCAGTTTTTGACAACTACTGCTTGATTTGCAAAGGGGATTGGTTGATCAGTGTTTGATCTTTTTCAAAGAATACATCAGTTCATGTGTCTAGTATCAAAGTTTATACCGTCTATAGTGGCTGATTACGGTTACACATCAACATGCTCAAAATCAAATGCTCAATATATGAAATAGAAAACGGAAGTGAAGTCGGAGGTGGAGATCATGATGCTATCGCAACTAAAAGGGATGCTAGCATTTGTGCACGACTTTCAATGCACTTTTCTAAACAAGCATCTATTCACGTTTTTTTAAGAGCTCAATGTTAAATTTGTAAAATTGTGACTGTCTCCGATTTCTCCGATTGGCTGCTTTATAAGTAAGATAACGTCAACAACTACATATTCCAAGGGCAAGCAGCAGAATGCATACCTTATGAACGTGTATGGAATCAAAGTTAACATCTGCACTTGGTATCAGGAAATGCATTCCCTGAAGTTATTTTCTCCCTGCATTTTTATTGTTACTATCTCAAATACTTTCAAACTAAACGAAAGATATTCTTATGACAGTAGCCTGTTTGCCAGGCATTATTATGTCTCGTGAATAAAATTGCTAGTTTTAGGGTTGTCTACACAATCATTTATTTGGGAGGAAGTTTCTATACGCCAAATGCATAGTTTCCTTCGTTTGGAATATTAGTTTATTGTACTCTAGGTATGTCATTTATTGCCAGTTTCAGTATATAGTCACAAATTTTTATAACACGGATATACATATATGTGCTATGCAAATCAATTAGTTTATAATGAAAGTGTTTACTGTTGTGTATCCTCAATATATCCGCCCTTTACAAATTATGGTGGAGAAGCAAATAAAGTTTGAACTCTCGGCAATTGCAAATGGATAATAAATGCTAATAAATAGACACATGTTGTTAAATCGGATTACTAACCAAATATTACCAAATTTTGTCAACTTGTATTCTAAATATAGCAGATACGCATTGTTTAATGGAAAACAAATTCTGTAACAGTTCTAAAATTCAGAGAAGGAATTTGGTTTGGTTTCAAGCAGGAATAGAAAAAATGACGATGAAAGTAGAAAAACAAAAACAGAATACATAAATTGAAGTTATACTGCGACTTCTAATGTTGAATAATATGTTTACACAAAATAAATGGTATGGTTTTTGATCCCACCACTATGCCAATCTTTCCCACACCAACTACAGTAAGATATCCAGGTATCTTTTCAATTTACGGGCCCGAAATGTGTTTAAATTAAATGGACGCCAAATATTCGTCCTAAAAGCGTCGGTTGCGTCTCTATGGTTTTTGTATGATAACAATTTTGCTTTTTTTTAAATACATTTATTGTTGTTCTACGTTATAGCTGGTGTTAAGGTAACGTCAGTGCATAACGAAAAACGTACACACTACAAAAAATGCATTATCTTTTTATTCCGTCAAAAGATGCTCATTTCGTTTGATCCTAGAGTACAAACTACTAAAGCTGGAGGCAGAAAATGTCGT
The DNA here is from genome assembly GCA_034700605.1 of Willowsia nigromaculata. Classification (NCBI taxonomy): domain Eukaryota; kingdom Metazoa; phylum Arthropoda; class Collembola; order Entomobryomorpha; family Entomobryidae; genus Willowsia; species Willowsia nigromaculata. The sequence continues at coordinate 15,362 of JAQIXX010001972.1, read as the reverse complement.
CCTGTCTTCCTTTGTCTTCGCTTTTCCCAAATAATGTCTAGCTGTTTGGCTTGTACTGATTTAATATTTATCTGCTCCTCTCGGAAAATGAGAGGTTATTAGTTCCGTACTCAGGTCAAAAAGATCAAAAAGTAAATTTAGTAACTTGCAAACACAGTAAAACATGAGAAACCAAAGGTGAAACTATCAGTGAGTATGTCAACAAAATGAATAGAAACCATTTGCCATTTTACAGAAACTAAGGTTTCGATTTACTCCTACCCATTAAACAAGTGGATTTAAACCACAGTCAAATATTTATGTCAGCAAGTGAAACGCGTACTTGATTACCTTGAGATTGGATGAAATTGCGAAGTATTGAGATTGGCGACGCAGTCTGTTCGTCCGTTAGTTTGCACGATAACTTCTAACGGGTGTGATTTTTTAATTCCGACTTTTGCAGGTAACTTGCAATTTTTTTCAATATAGGACATTACAAAGCAGAATAGATTTGGCATCTGAGAACTTTATCTCAATTAGAATTTTTTATATGGTAACGGTTAAAAACAATTACAGCGTTAAAAATCTCAAATTTTGAACGAGAATTTTGGGATGGATTATTAGATTCCATTATTAAAAATTATGGTTTACTCTAGGAACTAACATTTTTTATTTTACACAACTCCATACCATTAAACAGCCAAAATTGGAGCAATTTATGGAGAATTACTTTCTTCATTATGCTCATGGCCCAAAGTCTCAATATATCCTTTTGTTAAGTTTATTGAATTTGTATTTGCAATACAGCACCAAAAACATGAAGGAAAAACCCGCAACCCGGATTTTATAGAATAGGATAACAAGGTGTGGGCGTATTTACGATTAGATAAATTGACTTGGTTGTTGATTTGTTTTCGCGGAAAAGAACAAACCCAGATGAGTAGTCTCAATTTCAAAATAATCAAAAAGGTTGTGTCTATCGTTAAAAGCAGTTCTTTCACGGAAAGTACTTCAGTTTATGGACTTGCTTACTGGTATCTGAAATTCAAAACATGATTTTCCTTTTCTTTAAATGAACACACAAAGGATTTTTTTCTTGTGAAAAGGAGAAAATGGAATTACGAGAGATGACAAAGTGGCTACGAACAAAGTACATTATACTGTAAATGGATGAGGTCAGCACATAAACATCGCGTAATAATTGTACAATAGCAAAACAGCATCGTCCATGTGCTACCAGAACTACAGTAAATAAGCCATTTGTAATGTTAAATTGACAATCGCTAATTTTTAAATTCAAAACTCTTTAAAATCCATGAAGAATTGATGATGATTAAAGACGCATCCTTTAACATGTTGTTTTTCCATTGAATTCTCCAATCCAAAATGTTACATTTGTAGCAGGGGAAAACAATCGGAATTTTCCTTTTTTGGTTTTTCTTAGTACAAATATACTTTTACAATTTTTTCTACCTTCAGCAATGCTCACAATCTACTAGTGCGGCTGCCGCTGTTCTTGTTAGAATTCATGATAGTATTGATAATCATTATCATTATAATAACAACTCCCCGAATAATACAATAACCACTAGCTACACAAATACTGACTACTATGAACTAGTCCAAAAAATGACAAAGAAAATTGCGATCCAGCCGTCATCCCAGGGACAAGAATTGTTTTATTTGTGCCATCGTCATCAGAAAAAATGCAAGTGTTACATAACTTCTCTTCATAATATTAGCCTCCTCCTCCGTTAGCTATACATACCTATGCAGTATAATATGTCGTAAGTTTCATCATAATATAATAATAATGGTATCATCTTGAGAAAGCATTCTCCAAGACTCTCTCTGCCCTTTTGTCCAACTTGGCTTCACTTCTTCTCTCCTATTTACCTAATACCCGAGTGAAAAATAGTACATGAAATTTTTTTTGAGGCTATAGTACAGCGGAGGTGGCATCGCATGGCATGGCATCAGATGCAAAACTACTGTTAAGTAAATGCTGTTGCTGCTCCTCTTCTTCTGTTGGTTTCTAAGCCACTAAAAAGGCTATGGATAAGGCCACATGAAAGTTTTTTTCTTTTGGGTTTGATATTTTCTTCATGTACAGTTCCACCACCTCGTTGCACACACACAGGGCGTTTGTATAAGCTCATGTGGAAGAAGGATTGGATACCCTGAAGAAAACGATATTAGTAACGGTAACTCCAGCACTGCTACAAGCACCGTTTTTTTCTCTTTCTCGAGTTCGAATGGTGGTACCAGCAGTGGAACAGCATACTGCCTATATACTCCACACAACATTTCCTCTACTGCTGTTGAACGAGGGGAAAAGCGAGAGAAAGCAGGGAAAGGAGTTTGTGTTGTCTCTCCTGAACCAGTTTTGTTTCACTCATTGTTGAGCTCAGACACACATGGTCCTTTTCTCTTCGCTCGCTCGTTTACTCGCTCGTACACTCTTTTTTCACCAGTTTTTTTTCTCTCTCTAGCTCGCTCGCTGCTCGCATCTCTCCTTGATTGTAAGCTCTCGCCAAACTGTTCACTCCACACCGTTTTTTTTCTATCACTCTGAATACAAATGCTGCTGATATTCTTGGAGAGATCTCCTTTCGCCCCAGAAAAGCGAATTCTTGAAAGAGTCTTGGCTAACTTCTTATTCATCACCAGTACACACACACAAGCAACATTCGTCGCTAGTGCTCACAAGAAATAGCAGCTTGTTCATCTCAAAGATATTGACTAAAGGCGAGAATAATTTTCTGAGTGTTTTTTTCTCTTCCTAAGGAGAAAGTGTGTATATGCACTAGAGAGAGAGGAAGCAGGAAAGAGGAAGAAACAAGAAAACAACGAGCAGCTGCCGTGTTTTTCCTGGTGAGAGAAACGAATTACCAGAAGACGAAGGACAACCAAACTATAATCATATTATTTTCTTTGCACGTAAACACATGTAACTAGTTACCATACAAACATACAGAGAGTTTGCTTCTTCTGGACCAGTGCTTCTTCTTCTTCTCTGATGGTATCATTGTATACGAGAGAACCGAAACAAGAAAAAAAGAGGTATCACCACCACCACCACTACCAATCGAGCTTCTTCTTCCTCCAGTGAGCATACAACAAGCTGTGTAGTGAAAGAAAGTAAGAGAGAAACTCGCAAAAAAAATCTTTCAGTATTCACAAGCTCACTCGCAGTCAATCTCCAACCGAACAACGAGCCAGTCAGTCAGTTAGTCAGTCAAATACTTATTTCTCTCTTTTATCATACTTGACTCACTTTATTTTCTAGGAGCCTCGCAAACACAAGAGAGAAAAACCATTTCTCCTTTTTTTTCTGGCGACAGAAAGAGGAGCCTTGTTATGAGTGTTTTTTGTGTATGTGCGTTCGTGTCTGCTATTCCCCGCATTTTCTTTAAAGGGAATATACATTTTTTTAGAGAGAGCGTCTTATTTCCGACGTCAAATGAGTAAGCCTATTTGGACGTTAAGTAAAAGTATCAAGTGAGGAAGAAGGAGAGCAAGAGAGAAAAAAAAAGACGATCCATCCTTCCTTCTTCTTCGGCTTCTCCCTCAGCAACCTGTTATAAAATAGGATTATCTGAGGAGAGACTCCATTGTATGTACTATGAGAAAACTACAAGTGCATATACACATTTATTCTTAGAAATACCATTTAATATCTTCTCTCTCTCTCTACTACCACTATATCACCACCCACTCAGATTTTCTAATTCTACCTAGAAAAAAGAGTGAAAGTGGTTTGGTTGTTGGAGGTAATGCTTCTTGTTATTGTTGTTGGTTCACGTACCAAGTCTACAGATGATTCGCGGTCTTCTTACAGATTGTATCAGTGTTGTAGCTGATGATCTTGGATAAGACACGAGCTGAAAGGATGCTACCTTGCTGCCGCTTTCTCCTACTTTCTCAAAAATAACAGGATCGACAACGTGAAACAATAAATAGGAAAAAAGAGCATCAGAGTTTTTCTCTTGTCTCCTCTCTACACGAAAGCAAGATTTTCCTCACCAATTTCTCCGGTAACGAGTGGTGGTACAAACAAAAACGCAAAAAGATTTTCGTGGGGAAAAGAAAAAGTTAAACGACAAGAGGCGAAACAAATAAAAAGGAAAAGTACGACTGTCTGTAGAAGAAAAAAAGGAGAAGACGAGAAGGTAGAAAAATCATTCGAGACAGACTTCCAACAGACAAGTCAGTATTTTTTCGCATTTGACTTTCAAAAGAGAAACCTGATTTTGAATTCAATTGTGTCGTGTTCTTCTCCTTCAACTACCAAACCACACACGATGGTAGATTTCTTTTATGGCGTTTGAGTTTCCATTGTTATTATTATTATTACTTTCTTTTCCTCCCTCCTCTTGCTAGTTCTTATTCAGTCTGTGTGCATCGGAGTATTTACACAGCCAGAAAAATAGGGAATGGGAAGGCGCAAAAATGATTTATTCCAATCTGTTGTGTAGAGCAGCCATTCATGAACTGCTAACACAACAATAATAACCATGCCCGTTGACAATAGTGGAAATATTTGCTTTTTCCGGCTTTTCATTTTATTCGTGGTAGCAAATAAAATTCGCCGTATTAAATAAATAAGTAGGGAATCACTCGTTTAGATGTATAAATGCATGAAAGTATAAGACCGGAATATTTTTTTGGTATTAGCCCAACTTGGCAATGTCATTTTTGTCATCTTGATAAAGACTTGGGGAAAGTGTGTGTTTGGGTGTGTGTGTGTGTGTGGTAGCCGGCAACAAGCCAGGAAAAGGGAAACAGTCAAAGTCAAACGAGGGAAATAAAGCGTGTTGAATGGTGAACACTTGAAATTTCGGATATGCGTTTTTGGTCAGTTTTGAATTGAATCCCACGTAGGAGAAAAAGATGTAGGTGTTAAAAAAGGAGTTAATTTTTGTAGATTTTTAGCGAGGAAATTTGGTGGAGAGCTGTATTGTGTACATTAGGAGTAGGTGTTGTACTTTTTTCTTGTTGACATTGTTGTAGGCAGTCAAGGAAATGGAAAAGAGGACACTGTCTCAAAGCATGATGATACATTCAACTTAACTTAAATGTAAATAAGAAGAATGAGAAAGTAAGTGAAAGCTGTTTCAAAAGAACGTTATGTATCTGTAGGGCAAACAATACGAGGAAAGTTGACTTTTTGGTGTGTGGCTGGTGAGTGGGAAGTTTTTCAGAGATTCGTTAAGCAAATATACCGGGTGCTCTGGCATTAAAATAAGTAGGCTTAATATTTTACACTTCCCAGAGTTTAAGCCAATACCACCACCAACACCACTTGAATTCCTCATTGTTTCATTGAAAAGGCTCCATTTTCCCTCTTCCTCGCCTTCTTTTCATGAAACAAAAGCGGAAATCACACTGTCACACAGGAGCAACTAAGGATATGGCTGATTTTCCTGGGAGAACGTTTCTGGGACACTATAGCCTTCTCCCGTTCTGTCGTCATTTATCTAGCTAGAATTAGATCCGTACGAGTGACACAAGCTTTTCCACAGGATATAGAGTAGTTGAGATGAATTGAGCAGAAAAGTCTCTCCCACACACACGCACACACAAATGATGTGACAAAAGCAAAGAATCTTGTTGTGCTTCCCTTTCAAGCTAGATATTATTCGAGAGCTCTTTGTACGTGAAAATGGTAGACAAAGAATTAGTCCACTTGCTTTCCCCGGGCTTGATGATGATGCACTTTTACTCATTTACTTTATACAGTCATGTCTTCTTTTTATATCCTTAAAGTGGGTATCCCCATTTTAAAAACGTTTTTCTCCTGCCATTTAATATAGAGATTATTACAACATTTGTTGACACTAACAAATGTACATTTTTTGCATACTAAACGATTACATTATTAGTGCGTCTTCTAACTTTATGAATTAAAAGGCAAAAAAAAGATACTCGAGCTGTAACTCAAATACTCACGTAATTATTCACACAAGCATCCAAGAATATCAGAACACTAAGGAGAAAACCAAGTTAGCAGCAATAATAATAATAATAACAATGACAATAATAATAAAACCCTTTTTTCTCCCTTCTGACTGCTCGTTCCCCAAGACTTTAATTGTATTAAAACGACTACATCTGCATGTCGTGCGTGCATCCTCCTCCCAGAAAACCATCTCAGCCAGTGTATTTTAAATACTCAACGTATTCCACCGTCTCTCTATTAAAATATATACTACGTAGCAATAGCGGAATCTATAGACTATAAAAGTATAAATACATATAACGATAATAATAGTTCTAGTAAAGTAATAATACGACTAATACTACTAATCCTCATCGCGTCGCTGTCGTAATGTCATAATATGACTTCCTCGACTACACATAAATTCAACTGCAACAACTACTAGTACAACAGCCGTTTTAGGTATTCATTATCTCTGCTCGTGGTCCCTGTGCTCCGGTTTGTTCCATTAGAATAAATATTGTATCGTAAATGTTCTCCTTTGAAAATACACGAGCCAGTAACCAACTACCCATCTAAAAGGAAGAAGAGCAGGAGCGTCAGCAGAAGACGCTCAAGAAGACAAGGAAGAGAGGAGAATACTAAAAAAGCTCTCCTTTTCCCTCCTTCTACTTGCGCTAAATATTGTATAAAAGCACGTCTATACATTTAACTCTAATCAAGTTTGCATGGGAAAGGAAACTTTTTCTTTATTTCCTTGTAACAAGAGTTATGCGCATAAATACATTATTTTGAAGATTTCCTGCTAATACTACTGCTCCACCTGTCTCACTCTCTCTACCTCTTTTATTCTTGCTTTTCCCTATTCTTGTTGTCAGTTTTGTCGTGTTGTGTGGTTCCATATTTGCGTCCTTCTTTTCTCTTCATATCTGGAGCAGATAGGAGGAACAAGGAAACAGAGGACTCAGCTAAAAGAGAAAGAGGGAGAAAGAGAAAAAAGACATGATAAACTGTGTCAGTTTAAATCCTCCGGGTTTTATAAAAGGTTCAACTTTATTTAATGGGCTTTTTCTCAGAATAAAGTTATTTTTGCGGTGGTAATGGTACTAGAGGAGGAATTTGCTTGTAGAAGTGGTGTTGACCAAGGTGGGGGTTCATTGGGAACTCAAAGGCTTCCCCAACTTGCAAGCATATATTCTGAGAAGAGGAAGAAAACTGAAGGAAAAAGAAAAACACAAATAAAGAGAAAATGGGACAGCTAGATATTCTTTTAGTGTTAAATAATCTCGCAGTTTTTATGCGATTAAACGAGACAAAGAAATAAGTAAAATTTACCTTTCAAATTAAAAAAAACTCTAGAATAAATGGTTTAAATGAGAAGAGAAAAAAACTAATTCTCAAGCACAAAATATGGTGTCGTGATCCCATGTTCTCGAAGAGAGGGAATCATTGCAAATAATTCACAATTAAATAAAAAGAGTTTTGATGCCACGCCACAACATGACTATAAAGAGGCTATATGCCACAAACACTGCACTTTACACTATAAAAATGGAGGAAGCAGGTATTAGACAATGTGCACATGGTATATTCCGATTAATTCAGTGAATCGTGTAAATCGTATCGTTAACAAAGGCCTGAGAGTACTTCCAAACTTCCAAAAAATAATAAAAAGCACTAAACAAACTCTCCTCTACAACATTTTTTACGACTTCTGCTGCACTAGATCAGTTCAATGAAACTATAAAACAAGAAGACTAAAATGACTATACAAGTTTTGACGGTAGAAAAAGATATGGGAAAATTGTGCTACACATCAGAATAGAAAAGAACGCAAGTAGAAAGCGAGAGAAAGCGAGAGAGAGAGAGAGACAAAAGAACACTTTTTTTTCTTTTGCGTGTCACGTTGATATAGTTGATAAACTTGTACTTACTTTCTCTACAGCTCTCACTCTCCCTCTCTTGCTGTTTATCTTTTTACTTTTTCTCGTCACGTAAAAATACCGGGACTATTGCTACAAACAAGAGAAAGCTACACACTTATTTAAACGTAGACAAACACACAACAAAAGCATAAAAGAGGAGCCGCACTGCGGAAGAGTGTTTTTATGGAAAAGGAAGTACTGCCGGAGAAAGCTGGAGAGAAGAAAAAGGACATTGGAATGATACCTTGAAATGCATAATTCAATCAACTAAAACATCCCCCGAGAGATCTTTGTTGTTACTGCTGTTGTAATGATAGCAGCTGTCGTCGTTCCTCTCTTCAAGTGATTTATCAGATCAGTGCACAGTTCAACGGCTTGCCAGGTTTTGCTTTAAGGTCGTAAATTGTCAACGTTATTCAAGCAAAAAAGGAATTGTCAAGTTAACTTTTCAAAAACATTGTTTAAAAAATATAACGACAAGTGTAACAAAGAAGCAACAAGAAAACTTTTTTATAACCACTTGTAAAGGAAAAGCTTGAAAAAGAAGAAGAGTAACAATCAAACTATGTTGTATTCATTACAAGTTTTCCACAAACTAATTAAATCCAATATTTTGTAAGATACAATTCATTGGATTCATAAAAATCACGAATTCCACCAGAGCCGAAAACATTTCTGGGCAGTTGATATTTTCCCCGTTTTGATAAGCTGCTCCACCAAGTTTTGATTGACTCTCAGCAAGGAACACTTGTTGTCAGGAGAAATAAAAAGTGACGCCACTTGTACCGCATTTTTATATCTATGCATTGAAGTGGAAAGGGATAAAATAAATAATATAAAGACTCATCAAAGGTAGCCAGGTGAAACGGTGCGAGTGACTGACTGATGCTAACAGTAATAACAACAGCAACAGAAACTCGTAGACGAGAGTCAGAGACGCAAAGAAAAAAGTCATAAAACGCCAACTGTTTCCCAGCATGACTCCCAAATGCTTACCTTCACCTTGTTGCTGGAATTGAGGACCCGACTCGAGGTTTTTCTTTCGATCTGTCTTTTATGTGTATCCTCCCCTCTGTTCAATGGTGGCACATAACTTAACAAACGATCAGAGCCAAAGACCCAAACAAGACGTATTTCTTGTGCTCCACAAAAGAAAAGAACTTTCTTTCTTTTGAGCGCTAAATCAATTGTTAATTATTTGATATAAACTATAAAGAAATCAAAGAAAAATCGAAAATAGTGTCTGTGGCCATATCAAGTGATGAAAAAGAAGTGCGAAAGCGCTTGCAATGTTCCGACTTAAGATATTTAGCTGTTTTAAGGTAACAATGACACACTTTCCGCATCAAAATCAATTTCTCTAGTTGGCACACAATGTGATTTCTGTATATTGTTTTGTAATTTTTTGTACTAAAGACAGATTGGTCGACAGCATTTTATCTTTGCCAATGGTCGTTACGCGCACACCCATGTGTAATTCTAAATGAAGTGTTAGAAAAGTAGTTGTGCCAAAAAAGCGGAGAAAAAAAATTTTGCCCAATAGCCGTGCACAAAAATTGTTTTCTGTGTGTAAAGTGAAGAAAAAACGAAGAATCCAGAATGATGTGGTTGTGGCTCGTCCTGCTTGTAGTTTTTGTGGTGATTATCTTGTCAGCAATTCTTGGCAATTCCCTTGTCATGGTTGCTGTGTACAAGAATCGCAAGCTGAGAACATGGACAAATTATTTTGTTGTCTCGCTGGCGCTCGCCGACACGCTTGTCGCGTTGTGTGCGATGAGCTTTAATGCCAGCCAGACACTCAACGGACAGTGGCTCTGGGATGGAGATTTCGGCAAGTTTATGTGTGATGTAAGAAATCTCTAAATTTAAAAACTTCATTTAATTTAATTCATGAGCTGTAAATTGCGAACATATTGTGCCAACTCGGAAAGCTAACTCTATTTTTATTTCTTACTACAGGTTTGGAATTCTTTGGACGTGTACTTTTCAACAGGTAAGCTTTGTAACCAACTCTGACTGTGAAAAAAAAAACACTTTTACATTTGTTCAAAACGAGCTTTTTACTGTGTAACGATATATCTGGTTTTATTACATTCAACAAATAACAGATTTTACATTATGCAATTACTTTACATTAAAGTAGCGAAAGAAACCATGAATATTCTCTTTGACCTGATCCATCCATGTTTCTCCAACTAATTGGTCAGTGTGGGTGGGTGGTAAATGTGCTACAGACGTTATAAGCAGTTGCGTTGCACACGCAGTCATTGTGTGATGGCGAGTTATTAATTATCTCACATTTACTCTCTTTCTCTTGAGTCGCCACGTTCATCACAACGAGTAGTACCGGTTTCATGTGCAAGCACACTTGTAAGGACTACTTAGGAACTGGAACTGAGCTGGAAAAAACAAAGATGCTTCATGTTTATTAGCCCTGACATTATACGAGTATAGAAAACTGCTAAGACTAGTGCATTGAATGCAGTTTTTTCAAGATGAAAATAACACATACGACAGCAACAGACGCAAAATAAGAAAGTAATGTTCCTGTAAAGGGCAGAGAGAAAGTCGAAAACAGAAAAGAAAGTTTTTTTTCTCTCTCCAAAAGATATCCAGAATAATTGCTTTCCCTTCTCTAGTACATATGTTTTCCTTACGAACGATAGCAAATACACAGAGATATTTGTATACATGAATAGACGTGATTTGCGAGCAGGAACTGGAACCGACCGAACTAACTGCTCGTATATTCCATCTTCCTCTCAACCCACTTTTCCCTTCGTTGAATCAACCAGTAGTGGTAGTAGTACTAATAATAAGAATAAGTACGTAGCATCCAGTACTTTCTCCCTTTTTGGTAGTCTTTTAAGCAAATGGAAGCAAGAAAAAAGAACTCAACCTCTCAAGTAAAATTGTAAGGAAAAATGAGGCGGAACTGGAAGGATAAAAAACTAATACAAGTAGTGAAGAACCCACACATCTCTCCGTGATACACTTCCTACTTCAAGGAGTAGATACTTTACGGAGAATAATGAAGAAAAACAAGGAGGAAGTAGAAGGGCATCTCAAGAAGTCAGTTCATATTCTTCATTAGTTCAGTCGTTTCTGCAGTCACAGCCACTTACATTCTTTCCAGTAGGGAAAATCGTTTTTATTTCTGGCTCTATCTACTTGTATATTTCTATATGCACTTTTTTCTTTGGGAATCTATACCCAAGTATTAGAGAAGATCTACTCTCTGCAGATAGAACTTTCATGAGAATTACAAATATTACTACCTTTTCTCGTACGCATAATAACTAACAGTTTCTCTGCTATACATATAAAAGGTTTTTTTCACTCAACGAGTTTAATCCTCACATTGAACCTTTTTTTATTGTCGTATTGCATAATAAATGTGATAGTGCTTGAAACACTCTTTTTTATTGCCTTCGTATGGGCAATTGTTTTCGATTGGTTGTGTGCCATTACATTATTATGTATAAATGGATGGTGTTTGCGTTTGCAATTAGAAAATAATTCAACGATTGATTCAGATACTATGAGTTGACGACGTTCCCTTACTTAAATCACATTGCTCTCATTAAATATACATCAGTCATCAGTTCTGTTTTGGTTACTTTTAACTGCTTCTAGATTATCTTCTGCCATTAATAAAATACGCTGGTCACGATTACTCACATTTGCAGGATTAGTCATAGGGTTCGTTAATGGTGTCTAGCTCAGATAAGCAGTTGTGAAAATGATGGTTGTGTAAAGCTGACAAAATGAAAAATTACGTTTACTACTACATTACGTCTACTTTAGTACTGCTCAGCAGTTAAAAAGTATAAACCGTGATCGAGTTATCATCAAAGTAGGTAGAAATTTTTACTAATAGCGACTAGCACGCTATCACTGTGGAACAAAACGGCACAGTCGAATGTACCGTGAGTTGGGGCAGCATGATGTATGACATATTTATAGCCATGGAGTGTAGGCTAAAATACATAAAAACAATCAATAACCGGATGGAAACGAAACAGATATTTGTGTACAAGCTTTAGCGAAAACTAAAGGCCATATAATATTAGATAATAATGCTAAGAGAGTAAATGGTTGTCGCGACGAAAATGTAAAGAAAACAGAAGAAATAATAATAATGACAACTCTGGGTGGTCGATCAGCTCTTTTCAGCCTTTCTCTCTAGACTTTTCACTACACTCCCAAGTTACTCATATCGGCATCGGTTTTACTCTATCGAGTTGGTCGGCCGGTATTCGATATTAATGTTATCATAAGAAAAACATGTTCTGTATGTATGCCAATGCCAACAACGAGAGACATACAATATGAATAAACGTGCAAAAACTGTACTGCTCTCTCTCTCCAACCGTACTTACAACATGATTGTGAAACAATGAATGCCATCGAAATAATCCATCAAAGCTAAAAGGCAGACAGACGACAAAAAAACTGTCCGTTATTTCGAAAGTTATAGTTTAGCTGTCGTAGGTCCAGAAACAGAAAAATTACTATGCATTTTCAAAGGATTCAGAAAAAAATAAGAAAGCAAACTTAAAGCTTACACACATTACTTACACGCTCGCCCCATAGCTAGCATTTTATGTTGGTAATAATAGCCCTGCAAGGGAAAGGATAATATAAAGTTGTAATAATAATAGGAATCGCAAAAAAACCAACGACACTGGGGAAATGCTCAAGCCATAAATAAATATGATTTTGTGAATATATCCATCCATACGCCTGGGAGATATGTGAGCACATGTGTGTTTATGTGTAGCCGGCATTGTTTTTGTTTTGCAAAGCGACAGTAATAATAGTAATATTAACAGTCGGAAGAACCGAATTTTTGGTGGTGAGGGAGCTGAAAGTAAAAGAAATGGAAATAGAAGGACTTATTGACTTATAGATTCGCTCCTTGACTACGAAATATTAAATAATGATGAACTCCGCATTAAACCTGCTACTGGTTGACGGTAGTGGTACATGGTGGTATTGCCTGCCAGCAGCAGCAGCCAAGCCCGAGCGGCTTGCCAGTTGTATATTTTTTTTTTACCTTGCTGTTCTTTTCTTATTTAAAACAAGTCGTTATAGCTAAAGGCACCTCTGCTCTGGAACAATAACTCCAGAGCTCCGCCAGAAGAGAGACGAGGAAGCCATTCAATACACGATGCATAAAATATTATACGCTCCGTGAGCTAACGTGCTGCTGCTTTTAAAGCAAGAACTAGTACGTTTTCTACTCGAAAAATATCCAATGAGTATCTACCCATTAATATGCAAGAGTATTTCACGTTATAGTTGTAATTTCTCCTTAAACTGTTTCCCAGTATATTTACATTTCTCATCGTTTTCCTCATAATGTTTGGTAGGGATGGTGAGAGTTTCTTGCTTCCAATCTTCTCTCGCTTCCACCGTCAGACTTGGAGACAGTGGAATTTTTTTTCCATCACCGAGTAGAACTAGAGGAAGGCGTTCTTCTGCGTCTCAGCAAGAGAAAGCTGCCTCTTGTCTGTACAATACTTGCACTTAAATGTGTGTACCTACCTATATATGTGTATAATTTTGCTTGAAATGAGAGGAAGTTTCCTGTCGCCATAATAAATACACGCCCTTTACGTATACCATGCTTTATTGCCGTTTTAGCTTATGTGCAGATAGGAAACGTCTAGAGAGGGAAGCGTTACCAGAGAATATTCGCAATATGTATCGATCCGTGATTAATGTAGCAGATTTAAAAACTGATCAGCAAACTTATTTGTGGAATGGTTCCACGAAAAAAGAACATTTCCTCCTTTCGGGAAAAGGAGATTAGGCAGGTGCCGTCTACTATTCATCTTTCCCGCCATACGTGTAATTAGCAATTATTAATCTCTCTAATTTAGTGTTTAGTTGATTAGAATGGTGATATGAAAATTGTTACAAGTATAAGGATGCCGTGCTTGATTTTATTGCTAGGCAGAGTGGCGGAATTACAAAGCAAAGTTAACATCATCACTGGCAACTTGTCATGAAAAAACATGTTTAGCGTGTCATTTGTATAAGCGTGTAGATTGTATTCGTTAGTTTGTAGAAGCTATAAGTGAACATCATCTTATCAAAAAATATGGAGAAGGGAATAAATCCCGTATGCGCTTACTTTATTTGTAGGATTTCATATGGAAAATAGTGGCGATGAAATTTTTTTCGAGATTGACACAAATCAGAGTTGCCACATGGCAATAAATTATGCCCGTGCATGCGTGCAGACTATATGCTTTTCTGAGAAGTTGTTTTCAAGATACCACGTTGAAGGAGAAAATACTTGAATCTAATTTCCACTCTTTCTGTCACGTGTACACCATCAAATTTGGGATGTTAGATTCATGGCATAATTTAATGTTAATTTTAGCTTTATTTTTTTTCGTATATGACAATGCGATAAAACACATTTCCAACTGCTCGAGTCTTTACTGGCAGGGTACTGTCACAAAAAGGAAATAAATATTTGATTAGTTAGACCTTCCATCGTTGTTATCCATTTCGTCCCACAGTCATTTTTATAGGGCTACCTTCAAAATGTAGAAAATTTTAAAATTGCCATTACCAGTTACTTTTACGCATATAAAACCGTTCCATGACGTTCCTATTTTGTTTCTAATTTTGTGTGACTATATGCATGTATATATGTATCGGGAAGATAAATCAATACAAATCGTTAAACATTTTACATTTACTAAAAAGAGCTACACTTAACTTATTTCCCAATATTTTTTCTACGCACCACAGCACTGTCACAGTATTTTATAGTTCCTGATCTCTACAAGTTTATGAATTAGTTTATTTGATGTTTTATTTGTTTGCTTGAGTGTCTGTCCGACTGCCCGTTGTTGCTCCGATATCTCGTAAACTGTTTTTAAACCAATTTATTACTCGTAACCGAGGCTAGTTTTCGAGAACAAAATATTCAGTGTCGAAAGACTGCAACCGTTAGAAATGGCTACACTCCAAAATTTAAAGATCTAGATACAAATATAAAATGTAGAAAATCATGAGAAATGCAGTTTGGAAATGAAGCATCTCATATTCTCATATTTTGTAACTATGCATGAAACTTTCCACAGATCCGGCTACTTCCTTCAACCTTACAATCGATTGTTTTGGTGGATTTTTCCTTGATTCTTGGCATTCTGTAATGTGGGCCTCTAATGTATACCTCTATATTATGCTGATTATATATAGTATACGAAAGGCTTATACATAATTTCATTGTTTCCAACTTTAAAGTTAAGCCTCTTTTAGTAAAACGGAGTAAAGGAAAACATGTAAAAAAGCTCTGCCTATGCTACAGTAATTTTCCAACTTAAAAAGTGAAACTTGACATGTCTTTGGTATCGATCGAGAGAAATATTGTAATTTGACTCTAAAGTGTACTTAAGAGCTTTTTACATTTATAGTTTATAGTTTATAGTTTATTAAAATCAGCAACCCACGGCAAGGCAATTATGCTGATCAGTCAAGAATACAAGGAGAAA
>JAQIXX010001971.1:0-28177 GCA_034700605.1 Willowsia nigromaculata | reverse complement strand
GATTAAACACACCAAATGCTTGGAAATTATTTAACCTTCAATGTAATCTCCCATCAGGTGGGTACGGTGGTGGATATGGACAACAATCCGGAGGTCAAGGCCCACCTGGAGGAGGGTATGGTGATTATAATTCTGGTGGTGGTGGAAGTTATGGTGCAGGTGGCCCTGCAGGAGGAAATCAGTACCAAAGTGGGGGTGCTGGAGGTTATGGTGGTGGAAACGGGTCCAGCGGAGGTTACCAGCAGCAAGGATATGGAGGTAATTTAGGACCTATATTAAATTAATGCATAATATTGCGCTAAATGTAAGCGATGAAGTAAGAACTGTTAATTAACTGTTACTTTCTAATTAATAGGTGGCGGCTATGGAGGTGGCGGTGGTGGACGTGGAGGCTATAAGTAAGTAGATCTTATTCTGTATCTAATAGTTGAAGAATTATCATTATCATTACGCCCATACAAACAAAAGAAATGAGGGTGTATGGGGTATTTATGCTCTAGTAAAAGACGTATGCTCTGTCTGTAATGTATGACAAAGATTTCCTCTCCTCTATGAAAACATAAATTGTTGGAGTCGGTATAGACTGCCTAAAGAAGACTAAAAACATTGATCCACAAATTCACAAAACGTGGTTAAATTGAGATTTAAAGTAATTTACTGTACATCAAAACATGTTTTTAGCTGATTTTGAGTCCAATGGGTGTTACGGGAGTAAATGTAGAGAAGAAGATGTAAATCAAAAAAGTTATTTCAATCTTGAGTAATTACTTAATAAGTAAGTGGGCCGTTTTATTTGGAAATGTAAATTACAGCGATAGTGTGGGGGTTTGAAAAGGTTACTTGTTACATTCTTGTTATTTAAATACTTTCAATTTGTCTTCGCTTCAGTGAAGATCTCTAAGAAAACGTCTGTTGGCAGTTTATTAGTAATAGCATGTTATGAAGTTATGATATACTAAAGGAGTGTCTTAAATGTTAAATACATGAAGTAATTTCAATGAAATATATCCTATGATTACCATTATGATTGAAAAGTAACCCGTCCTGAAGTACTTCAACCATGTTCTTGGAGGGTTCGGTAAATAAATATATCAGAAAAGACGGTGCCTCTAATTATGAATTTGGTATCGAGTTGTTTTTGTCGTCACAGGTTCTTATCTTGCAGTTATGTATCAAGGTACCTATAACTTCATGGAAGATCGGGGAGGTCATCAGTTAAATATTCGAAATGTTTATTACGAATGAAACCGCATGAAATGGTTTCGAGTTAAATAGCCTATTGTGTCAATTAGGACAATCAAACAAGTTAGCTAATGAACTAGAACCAATCTAGTCGATTTTGTTTTATCTTTCCTTACAATGCAATGCAATCTGTTTTTATTTATTCAATTTTGTAACCAAATAGTAGTTTCAACTTGTAGTAGAATTTTTATTCTTTTCGGGAACCTTATGTTTACCTTTTCGTTAGTGTTTGTAAATTTTGATATGATTGAAACGTTGAATTCAAAAAACTTTTTTGTAACCGCTTTTGCTGTTTCGGTTCCTAATTCTACATGTTTTTTAGGCGTTGTGGAGGAGTTGAGATTCAAAAGTCTAAATTATGTACCTATTCAATTTCTACTGAAGATAACTCACTCACTTCTAATAATTTATCGACTAGCGCTGGTCTTCAACATTACTTGGTTGTAACTGTACTTGAGGTTGGTGTGTACTCAGCACTGGTGATGATGATCAATCAGTATCGAGCGGTTTGAAATAGCGTAACTTCGCTCAAATCTGGGATGTGTTTGAGAAGTTGGTGTATTGAGATTTCGGCGGTGGCGTACGTTATGACTCACATGGATGGAATATCAAGATACAAAGAAACTCACCATTTGTGTCTATCTCTATTTTAGCTCCGGGTCTAAACAAGGGTCGTACCCTTCCAAAGGTAACAATTACCGTTGTTGACAAACAGTATCTTCTGTCTACCACAAATTATGTTTAATAATGTAGTCATGATTGGTATTGTTGGTGGAATGAATGGTGGTGTGTAGCTACAATCATTGTATTTGATAGTTAAAATATGACTTGACTTTGCTTGCAGTTATCTACTACAATCTACAGTATGACAATATTTAAAGTACTGACAATTCTTCCTGCTTGTATACTATACGCTAGTGACTGACATTGACTGGATTATCATGATATGAAATTCGAAATGGTATAGGTAAAATAGCTACTCATAATGACATTTAGTTGAAAGAAGGCTGCACAACTCCATGATTACTTAAATATCGCAAAATTGACAATCACATAGTTGACATTAGTTTTAAAATGGCGTTTGGGGTTTATCCAAGTTGTAATAATTGTGTTTGTACCAACACATGCTTTTAGAAATGTACATTTTTATAAAAGTGTATCGCACGACAGGAAGAAGGCTGGTATTGAACAAATTTCAAGGTTGCAATCGAAATTCTTACGAGTATTATACGTCGAATTGTATTCAAAGTATGGTGTCGGTGAAGTTATAATGAAATTCGAGTTAAAATTTTATGGTCGCTGATTTCATTAGTTATTATTCGAATATTTCAAATGTCTGAAATGAGGGATACGAATGGTTTCATCAGTTGTACATAAAGTATAAATCACGAGCTTAATCTTGAGTAAAGTTAATGAAATGAGTTAATACATTATGATTGATTGATAAGATGTTGGCAGAAGAGGTGTATAGCCCCGTGAACTCTGAATGATGTAGGGAGTATTTTATTTTTTTACCGGAAAGACAAAGCTCACTATATCCTACATAATATTACCGGCTACCATTAGTATGGCATCGTTTGCTTCATACAGTAATTTGTTTTTGAACGATAATCGTGTTAAAAAGGTTTACCTTTCAGTAATAATTGGGTTAAGATTATGGAAAACGATTCATCTGAAAAGTATAAAATCTGCCTGTATATACAAACCGCATGCCATACATTTGCCAACAAACGAAATACAACCGTCGTCCTGTGTAGTGCTAATGTGTTCTCGGTTTAACGTCTAATTAGGCACAATTTCAATATTTAGTAATGGAACGGTCGTCATATTCAGGGTAACATGTTTACATTCACATTCTCTTATTTCTGGGTTTCGACATATTGACACTGATAAAATGCTTTACAGAAGACCGATAGCTTCGAGAAAGATCTTCATATAAGAATGAATTGTTAGTCTAAGAGTCATAATTTAATGAATTGAAATGTGAAACCTCGTTTCAAGAAACCAACAACAAACAAATGTAACTTTATGGTGCTGCTTTATGCAGCAAATTGTTATTTTGTACTGCTACAACACTTTGTTTTAACTAAAAATTCCTATAATTGTTCAGGATATGGCAGTAGTGGCGGCGGCGGTGGTTATGAGGAACAAGCAAACTGCGTCTTTGTATCCGGCCTTGCCCCTGCAACAACGGAACAGGAAATAGCTGACTATTTTGGTTCCATTGGAATCGTGAAGGTAAATAAAGTTTTTATGTAAAAAATGAAATAGGTATTAAATATTAAGAAGGTTTATAAAAATCTCTGAATTAATCGTTTAGATTGACAAAAGAACTGGTAAACCTAAAGTTTGGATGTACAAAGATAAAGTCACTGGAAAACCCAAGGGTGAATGTACTGTAACGTATGATGACCCTGATGCAGCTCGATCAGCAATTACTTGGTTTAATGGTAAAGTAAAATATGCTTTTAAAAATTAATTTTCAAAATTAGGGAGTTAACAGCATTAGAGAGCTAATGTAAATTTCTTTTATGATTATAGGAAAAGATTTTCAAGGCCAACCATTAAGTGTATCAATGGCCACACGGGGTGGTAGCTCTTTTGGAGACAGTTCAGGTGGGGGAGGTGGAAGAAGCTATGGTGGCGACTCTGATGGAGGTAGTAGTGGTGGTGGTGGAAGAGGAGGTCGCGGTGGCTTCCGTGGAGGTAGAGGAGGTACAGAGTTCGTTCTCTGTCTTTGTTTTGTAGATTAGAATGCACGAGCTACATTACATATGTTACCCTAATCGATGTTACTTACTGTTTCACAGGTGACCGGGGTGGATTTGGTGGGCGTGGAGGAGGCAGTGATGGTGGACCACCTAAACGTAATAGCCTATGCAATATTACAATATTAACTCTCGAACAAATCGAAACAAGTTCACATCAAAATAATAACTACTTTCATTACACTTGTATGTTACAGCTTTTAGTAGAGAAGGAGATTGGACTTGTCCTGATGCCGGGTGTGGTAACACTAATTTCAGTTGGAGAACTGAGTGCAATCGATGTGGGGTTTCTCGTCCAGGTATTAACATACAGTTTGTAGTATATATTAAATGCTTTTTGAAACTCTGATTCTATACTATACTGATTCTTAGAAGGCGGTGGTGGCTCATTTGGCGGAGGTAGCGGAGGAGGTGATAGAGGTGGACCACCACGTGGTCGCGGTGGGTTTGGAGGTAAGACATTGACCCTTTTCCTGTCATTTTTGTGGTGTTTTGGTAATGTAGCCAGAGGCTATCATGTTAAGTTAAGTATCATGCTATCTGGTCACGTCCACCAGTATGAACCTTGCGGTAGTTAGTCATTCTGTAGAAATACTATACCATCACGTATACTTAGAGTATACTATCCAAATATGACTTCTAGTACAGTAAATATGAAATACAAGTACAATAGTATAAGTTTAGACAGGCCGTTTTTCTCCTTTTTGGATATCTCAGTAACATTCAATTCAGTTTTGATTTAAAAGTTGTCAAAATCCACCTCTTTTTCTTTTGTGTCAGATCCTCTGGCTATTTTTACCTTACGTTTTTTTTTCAAGCTACAAAGGTTGCTTGCAATTAATTTCAAATCATTTAAAATCCACAGATAGAGGCGGTCGTGGAGGTGGTATGAGAGGAGGTAGGGAATTTATATAGAATCAACCAATATATGCACACATTTGAGTACTGAATATTTTTATTGTTTTCTACTTCTGGTTTGTAAAATTTGGGGTATAATTTTTGTAGGTGATCGAGGTGGTAGTGGATTCCGTGGAAGCAGAGGAGGTGGTGGCGATCGCGGAGGATTCCGTGGTGGTAGGGGTGGAGGTGATAGAGGTGGTCGCGGACGTGGCGGTGGTGGACCCATGCGAGGAGATGGAATGTAAGATACTACGATCTCATAGATTCAATTAAAATTACAAAGTCTGATTAGCAAAGTAGGTATAAGATGTGTAATTTATACTTGTATTTAGGAAAAGGGACAGACCAAGGCCATATTAAGGCAAAGCAGTAACTTGCAAAAGTGGAGAGGCTGACCTGGACTTAGAGAATAGAATGATAATATTAAATGAATTTTATAAAACCCTCCATCTGTTAGTCCGTAATATTATATTATTGAATTGCGTTACGTAACGCAAGACATGTCTAAGGAAAATATTTCTACTTATTTCTGTTTTTGCGTTCTTTGAATTCCAAGTAGATGATAGTTTTATTTCCGTAACTTTTTATTCGTTAGAATGTAAAGTGCAGTTTAGTTATATAGACGTAAGTTTAAAGTGTTTGTAATGATTCTGCTTTTGTATTTCTCTTAATTAAGTACTGTTTTGTGGCTGTGTGGCAGCAGAAAAAATGTCTTATTCATAATAAAACCAATACACAATATAAAATATATAAAATCAAACCCAACGTCTTCAACGGAACATTCGTATTTATTTATTTTAGATAATTTAATCGGTTATCATTTGTTAGTACAAAATGTTTCGGCACTAGAATTGTACACTGCGAGTGATTTCTTCTCCCAAAAATCATACATTATAATAATTGTTACAAAAAAGGTTTTTTCGAATTTCATAGATTATTTTAATTTCGAAACAACTCTCTCTGCTAGAAACAATGTAGTTTAGTTTATACATAAATATAATAGCGATCAATGTATTTGTATGTACAAATTACTTAATTTTATATTTCTCTAATACAAATAATTAACGACCCAAAATATGCCTCTCGAGAATTTTTTTTTACAAAACCTACCCATTACAACAAGCACTTATAGTACCTCACTTAAATCATGCATATATACACAATTCACAATGATTTCTAAGTCAAAATATTATTGAATACTTGAATACGTTATAAAATTTACCTATGCTACGTTTATAATTATTAGTATTGACAGATATTCACTCACTAAGAATAGGCGAGATGAATTATTTTTTATTTAAAAAACTACATTCTTGCACATTTTCCTTACGCATCGTAATTATGGAAGACTATTCTTACGAAGTTGGCATTATGTTTTCTTGGCACTGCGAATTGGTAAATTTTTCAACACTTCGTTTGGCCTGACGTAAAATTGTATGTGTCTTATGAAGTTGTCTACAAATTGCCTTCTCAACCTGCTCCTTTTCTTTCGTCGTAGAGTTTAGCTTCTCCAATGTAATGTCAAGGGCCTGTAATGAAAGTAAAAGGGAATCAAAATGCATGACTTGGCTCATAAACACATGCTTATTTTAATTTATTTGTAAACTCACCTGTCTTGTCTGCTTCAGCTTCAGAGCTAATTCTCTATTCGTTGTACGAAGGATACGATTCTCCTCCTTGAAATTATTGGCATTACTGTCATCTGAATTAATAGCGCCATCATGTCCAGAATCGATTCCAAGGTCGGGACTTGTAGAATCAGATGGTCGAGTGGAGTCCTGAAAATTCAAGCAAAATGATTTTAAAATATTCTGTCTATTTATATCCACATTCCAACTCCCAAAGTCCCAACATACAGAGAAAGAGAGTAAAGAATACTTACAACAATGGTGCCTCCAGCAGTTGATTTTGATGATTTTTGATAAGTGCTTCTGAGAATTTTCAATTCCCCAACCAATTTAGCATGTTCTGCATGCAGGTTATGTAAGGCATCCTCAGTTACATTCAAGCGCTTCAAAAGCTTCCTGTTTTCATCCTTCAATTTACCGTTGGCCATCCCCGTATTTCCCAATCTGTCAACATGATTGGTCATTTTCAAAACGTTCATACTGGACTCCAATGTCTTCACTTGCAACAGTAGATCTTCCTTTTCTTGGCCCAATTGTGAATTTATTCTCTCTAGAATTTGGATATCATTCTTAAGTTTGTTGATGTAGGCGTTCGCTGATTCTAACGAGTTCAGCAGTGACGGTTCTAGCAGCTCACACTGAACTCCATCCGATTTTAGCCGAACTCGATCCAAAGCTGAGAATGCACTCGAAGAGTGCGCTGCTACTGAAGACATACCAGGGTAGAACTGATGTTGAGGAACTGCAAAACACAGGTTTTAATTCGAACTTTACACACAAATTCATTGTCTAAATAGTTTACGTTCTTGTTTCTAAGTACCTCTGTAGTAATCCTTCCCGAAGCAACTGTTGATCGACTTGAAATGACTTTCCGTGATTGAATCCTTTAATAAATAGAAAATTTTGAGTTAGAAATACGTTAGTGGATTGATCAATATATGATTGATTATAAACATAAAGTTGTAATATAAAACCTTCTCAAACAATTTGTCCAAGCTTGCACTAAATAGCCTCGACTGTTCGATTGATTTTACTAGATTTTCACGATTTTCATCTGTTAGCCCGGTCAACGAAACTACTTTTTGAGATTCCAACCGCAGCAACGTTTCCACGAAATCAGTTAGCTCCTTCACCCTACTCTGTAGCAATCCTAGCAACTGTTGAATTGCTGTAATTTTGTCCTACACGAATAAAATACTGCCACCGTTAGGAAAATCATCGTTGACACAAGTACAATATTTAAAGCAGCGCATTAATTATTTTCAAATATTTTACACATATTTTTTAAGAAGCGCATGCAGAAAGTCTATGTTCTACAATGTTTTATTGTTATAAGCTGATAATACAAGACAAATACGCTCTACTTTTCACAATGTTGAACGAAGGTAAAGAAAATGAATAAAAGAAGCCAGGATTATTTTGTGGTAGTTACAATGTAAAATACAAGTTTGCTAATTG
Source organism: Willowsia nigromaculata (assembly GCA_034700605.1). Taxonomy (NCBI): domain Eukaryota; kingdom Metazoa; phylum Arthropoda; class Collembola; order Entomobryomorpha; family Entomobryidae; genus Willowsia; species Willowsia nigromaculata. The sequence goes on along the minus strand of JAQIXX010001971.1, from coordinate 20,181 downwards.
AGTTAGTTTGGATATTGGATGTAAAAGCATGATTTAAAAAACTTCTACTTTCTACTGAACCATATCGTAACGACTCACTGAGTTGGGGTTATTTGCAATTCTATCGAGATTATCTTTGGTTTTCTCAGATAATTTTCTTTCCAGCTTTTCATTTCGTTGTTGCAGTTTAATATAGTTGTGCCCCATTTCCTAAATAACCAAAAAGTAATATTGTAAACTAGGATAGATTAAATCTAATCAAAATAATGAATAATAACAAAATTCGTATCAAACCTTTAATGATGCTGTCATTTCCCGTATTTTATTTTCATGAAGAGGCTTTTCAGCTTCGTACTTTCTTAGTTCAGACTTTAATACATTCATCTTTCTATCTGCTGACTCCAACCTCTGTCGAGCATTCGTAAGTTCAATTTCCAAATCCCTTAATTCATTGTCTTTATCCGAAAGTTTGGCTTCCCATTCCGCATTTATTAAATCAACATCATTTTGCTCAAAAGCAAAACACGCCAACTTGTCCACTTCCTCATCATTGGTTCTGGAGGAGCAGCGATTTTCATTGAACTTGTCAATTGTGGCTCTAGCTGTAGCAAGTTCCTGCATAAGTTCATGTTGCTTTTTAATTAACTGTTCATTTTGCCCAGTAAGATCATCGATGTGCTGTTGCTTCGTGTTTAAGTCCTCTTCATATTCACGAAGTCTTTCCTCCAATGAATGCTTCTCCGACTTTACTTTTTCAAGCTCATTGTTCACGGATTCTAGGGCAGAACCTGAAGACGTTGATAATGAAGTATGTGCTGTGGAATGTGACGCATACACGTTCCCATTTGTATTGCTCGCAAGATTTTGAAGATGTGGAAGGTGAGAATATAATACTAAAGTATTAACATAAACATATGCAATTGATTAGTATTTTTAAACAATAATGTAATTAAAAAATTATCCCATTTTCTGTCTCAGTTTACCTGCCAAATCAGAGGAGCTGGTCTTAACGCCCGCCTTTTGTTCATTCAAATATATCCTAACCCGTAGCTGGAAGTTTTCCTGCTGGAGCTTTTTTATCTTCTCTGAATAATCTTTGAGAGTCGGGCATCTTTTTGACCCGGGGGATGTAACCAAGCCAAGGTCAAAACTGTCGTCATCTATATTATATTGATCCAATGCAGAAGGGGATATTGGTCGAAGAGAAAGATGATTTGTGGTGGACGGTGAATCAGACATTTTGTTAAAATTATGAAACACACAAGGCACTTTTTTCACTACAAAAAACACTAGCTATTTTGAAATCTAAATCACATATCATCGTTGTTTCCTTCGAGTTTATAATCACATTTCCTGCACTCCTTAGTTTCACATTATCGGTCACTTTTACCTTTTATCATTCAAAAGTGTGGTTTATCAAATATGTTTTTGCGTGTGAGCTCTATCGAAAAAAGTATGGAACATCAATCAAAAGTAACCATGTCACAGTCACACGCGTACGCAAAGTACATGAATCAGAGTGCCCTACGCATTTCCGTTCAAAACCTCATTTAGGACATATATTACATGAAGAATGAATAACGCAACGCAATTGGACTAGAAAAAATAGAGAGAAAATTCAATATACATATACGATCAAGCAAGAGACTATAATCTGTAGAAAAGGAATCCAATCCTTTCGAACCTATTCAGAATTTATAATAAAAAACACTGCTACTCTGCTACCACTTCCGTCTCAAAACGACGCATGTTTTGGTGTGTCTAAGAGCAGAAAAAAAAATTGAAAAAGAAACAGAAACCAGAAACTGTAACTTGAGATAGTACACAACACGACGACACTGTTGCTGAATATCAGATTGTTTTTTTAGACGAAAGGATGGGGATGAAGACGGAAACTCATAAACTCAAAGCTAATCGTTTATGTCAAGTAAAGTAAAACTGTAACATTGGTACTGCTCCAACATCTTATAATATTCACTCTTCCTCCCTCATGCTCCTGCTACAACGACGAAGAATCTTCAATCTTCTCGTTCCAATAACACTCCGCTTTTTGCTTTGTTCCTTGAAGTACGTCCTGCTTCATCCGATTTTCATGCTAATGCTATTTTCACATATTCGTATCTTGTTTCTGTGCCCGTGCGGCTTTGACTACGAAGAGACTGAAAGAAAATGAAAAGCAAAAAAAAGTCAGGAATCATGGCCAGGCTAAATATAGTTTTCTTCCAACACGCAGTTCGCAGGAAAAACGCCAAGAAAAATAATGGAATCTATGCAGATCCAAAATGGCTTCAACATCGTGAAAGATTCATTTGGTTTTCATGATGATTCATTTTCATATTGCATTAATAAAGTACAAGTACAGTATTCCTTTCAACTCCCAATTTGAAACAGACAAACCTAGTTTCTCCTTCGTCTCACTCATCCCAAATCGTCATTGATGTCTAAACCGTAAAAGTCACATTCAAATCTAAGCTAAAAGCGACTCTTTTGTAACCTTGCTTGTATCTTGTGTCTACGGCCTAGGGCCTAGGGTATATTGGAAAAACGTTTTCGTTTACATTTATATTACGGACACGCAAAAAATTTATAGAATCTTTGCATTTACATTTTGCACAAATCATGCTTCAACCAAAAGTAAAGGTGTTCATAAAATACGTACAAGCATTTCTGTAGCTGTTTTGCTTGAAGTTGTAATGTAAATATAACGGTACGGTACTGATGAAATAAATATGTACCTACTGAGACCTACTCATATTATGTTGTTCGTTGGTAGAATGCCCGAAAAGGTTACTTCCTATTTCTTTAGAGGAGAAGAAGTTGTCAAGAAAATCAACACCGTTTCCGGTCCGACGTGAAATTTTGGAAGGGGAGAGAAGAGAGGAAAATGTATGAGTTCTGAATAATGAGTCTTTGAGACTGCGTGACTGCATTTGCATACTTCATATTATATTGTGGATTCCAGAAATTCTAAAGAAAACTTATGAAAAGGCTGATGCTAATAACTAGTGGTAGATACTTTAATTAATAATTTTAAGAGAGTGTTGACGAGAACATTATGCTGTTGATGAACTTGGTATTAGAGTCTAACATTTAGACTTGTTTACCCGATTTCTAAAAACATTTTGTATAAGAATTTTTAAAACTAATGTGTCCAGGATAGGATTACCAACGATGAAAAGACACATTAAAAACGGTAGATGAACAACGTTACGCAATGGCAGGGCTAGACAGAGTTGTGAAAGAGACAAAAAACTTGGCATGCGAGGAATTCATTCATTCACAAACTAATAACTAAATAGATGAAAGATAAGATGAGCCAATTTTTTTATGCCAAAAAATGGTACATGTTCCCCAACAAGCAATGCTCAAATGTTCCCCTTTATTATGATGATATGTCGCTCAGGGCCTGTTAGTGTTAGGTAGTAGGAAGTGAATGCTATCACGCCTACTGCTTATGTCTAATTATTGTCGTATATTTTTGAGTGGACGCTTGGAGACAGCCAACTGATGACTGATGAAGCGGAAAAGGTGAACGTGTTACATTACATCTATACTACTTTCTTTTGACTTACCTTTTCCGTTTGCCTTTGAATCAATCAATGTCCACACTGATACAACCTGATGTAGAAATATAGACGCATTTAAATACGCAACTGAATCTGGAAATATATTTTTTGGCACTGCTGCGAACTTCAACCATCAAGGTACCTATGAATGTTCTTAGTCCAGCACTATCGACTCCTACTACTACGTTGTATGTCTGCTGTCATTCGCAATAAAACTAATTTGTAATTATAAAGCTCATAAATTTAAAAGTTTCAATCACAAACTGAAAACCCATCAGTGCCTTGGCCCTGATTAGGATTATTAGGAGTCTCTCACAAGAGAAAATTAAATGTAAACACAACACACAACTGCAATTAGTAAGTTGATTGACATCCAGCCTTTTGTGGGGTTTGCAGATTTTTTGAACTTATTTATACCCTGTTCAGGATGCATTTACAATTTACATATTAATTTGTACATGCCACTGTCTCCAAACATAAAATTTTGGCAAATAAGTTTGAATTCACTGCTGGCAATATTAAATTGTGATTTGAGGTTGTAAACTGAATGAAACAACAAAACGGTATCACATGTTTGATATTGTTATGTTCAAGTGAGTGGTGAAATGACTGAAATTGAAATTACTGGAACAGGACATCGACAATCAAATACGCATCCGATTACTTTCATTTTTTTTACATGGAAAGATAAGAACTCTACTCGTCTGTGTTTGTCTTTTTTACATGCATTCATAACTCACATCATCATCCGTTTCGTGTGTTATGTTTATGAAAAGAAAGGGTTAAGATGAAAGCATTGTCAGAAGTGTAGCAAAGTGAAGAGAATAGTATGCCTTGTTGTCTTGCTGAACATAAAACTTCGTTCTTGCTGCATTTTGTGATTAGCAGCTAAAAGCTTTGATGCACATGAGTCCAACCAAAATTCCAGTACACACAATTTTGTACCGCCACGGAAATTTGTTTTCATCCGTCCCATTTGACTCCTCCTCACTCGCTTGCTGAGAAGTTACTTGACTTGACTACTACTGGGCTGGGTAATAAAGTAACGTTCACTTTTTTACAAAATTCTAGGTTGGTACTTCGCTCATAATAAGTTCTACTGCCCTTCTCATACGAACCCATTCTATATACCAATCAACCAATCCATAAGTCACCAATGCAAAAATAAGTTTTAAACCAATGTTTTCCCCCAAACAACTTAATAATAATATTATTGCTTTTTTATGCTTATTTTTGAATTAGTTGCGATTTGGTTGACTTCTTTCAAGGATGTCAAATATTTGGTCATCAGGAAATGTGCTTCTGTTCATTTTCTCTCATCCCATCACCACGTTGCGTTCTAAGTACCTATCCAAAACTGTTTGTGATGTCATTAAGTTGAACGACCTTTAATTTACAACACCACAAACCAACCACTGTACTCAATTCCCCGTGTGTTTAAAGATCTTCATTCGTAATAAATCAAAATATTTTTGTTTTTAGTCGTCATTTTAAATTTTTGCATCGGTAGAAAAAGTCATTGACTTCTGCGAAATTGATTAAAAAGTTATTATTAGTTATATCACCTTTGCGTAAAATTATATTTACTCATATTTTGTCAGAAACTGAGATTCTGTGATCAAACGCTTCCTATTATGCAACATTCTATTAAGTAGGAAGAATGAATGAATTATCAAATGATTAAGAAATCATGGATATAATTCATTGAGCTTTGGTAGAGATGCATATGAAATCGCTCAATTATTTTGTATTTTGTACAGAATATGCAATATGATTTGCAGTATTGTACTTCCAGAAGCCGAAAATGAGTGATTCATTTGCAAAATTCTTTATGAAGTGCCGCTGAATTAATGGGTAACTGTCCTTACGTGTTCTCGATTTGTCTTACGATTGATATCATTTCTTGATGTATACATGCATATATTAATCAATGGGATACGCTTATGAGTAAATAATCTTCTTTAAAGAGGAGATTGTACTATACGATCTGAGATGAGTGCAAATATATTATTTGTGATTGAATGAAAGATTGATTTGCCAATGATGATTGCACAGAAGTGCAAAAATAAATGAAAATCGAGTTACAGCACATTTCTATATGAAAAAATCAGATTTTGCTTTGATAGATTTATTGCAAGAGTAAATTAATGCTTCGACTTGAGCCAATTGAAATTTTATGAAATTGAAAACATGCTTGTCACAGAAGTTGAAAACAGCTTAAAGGATGAGTTGGTGGTGGAGTCCGGGAATAACACCGAGAACAACTGGGCCGACTCCGTTGTTTGGTCCATCGGTCTGTTTTAAAAAGAAATTTTTGTTAGAAAAATTCACAATCATGAATGATGGATAGTAATAATGGAATACAATGAAAACTAATCAAATGAATTTAAAGCGCTTACCCATCCGTGACTGATGTGTCGAACAAAATTTGGAAGGAGAAAAAAGTTAATGATCAAGAATTAGACTTCAACTTCAACATGAGCTTAAACACAATCATAATTGAAAACATTGTAATTATAATGTTAGTTTACCTGTATGGAATGTGTCCAGAGGAGGTGGCGATGAGGTATTGTGGGGCAGCCAATGCGACAGCAATGACGGCGAGGAAGACAGCCTATATAAATGAAAGAGATTTTAAAAAGTTTATTACAAGTTGACATGGGTTAATTAAAAACTTAGCCACTTTCTCAGATTTCGTTTCTCGAAAATTTCACTCACCAAAAGCTTGTACATGTTGATAGTTTTGGAAGGGTGTGGTTTGCGTAGCGAGCAAAAGATAGTTGTTCTACTTTGAAACTGGAAACTGAACTGATTAGTGATGGATTTAAGTTGCTTTATATATGTGTGGCCATAAATGTCCAGAAGCTGGCGAGAAGATGAGGTGAGATGTTTTTTTAGTCCAGATCAGGGATATAGCATTATTTTGGAGATGAGCCTGATTTGGGCAGATCCTGACATTTTTTTCGTTTTCAAACTTGTAGAGCTGCATATTTGTGTGGCATATAATGTGTATGTAGCCATAATAGACAACCACTATTATTACCTCATCATCATGCATGCAATCAACCATTACCTGTGCACATCTTGACAACAATTATAACATCAACAGGATTGGCCTTTCCATCATCGTAATAATATCTAATGTCATAGTCATGCCTTGAAATATAGTCTTCCAGTTGAATTCCAGTTCACTAAAATCCCTTTGCTAATTTGGCAATTCAAAGTAATCGCTCAAAAAAAGTCATGAGTATATATCGTGTTGTTGAGTCTCAGCGTAATCTGTAATATAGTTTATTGTGTCAAACAATAAAAAGTGGTTTCAGAGGGAGATGAGCTGGACACACCAGGTGCTTCAGTAAAAGCATCCTTAGTGGAGATAAAAATCATGAAAAGTACGAAAACAACAATAGTTTGTACCCACACCCCTCCAAAAACCGTCTTAGTCTTGACGCAAAATAATACTTGCTCTGGGTCCAGCAGGATTTTCCATCTGCACTTTGCGAACATTACCTATGCATCTATAATTCTGATTATCATCTATACATATTATACTGACCATTTTGACGAGGTAATTGTTGCATTGAGTAATACACCATATATCATCAATTTTATACACTTGGTCTTTCTTTAGAAGCGTTTCATTTTGCTCGACAACTACACGAGTGGGGTGTAATCTTTTGCTAGGTGAGGCGGTCCAAAATCGAGAGATGGAAATATTTAAGAATTTATTAGAATATCCATAAAAAATGCTCACCGTATGTCTCAGGAGAAGAACAATCGACAGTGATTATGTGGAAAGCATATTATGTATGTAAAGGCAGGTCTAAAATTTAGACTCTAAATAAACTTGTGTTACAACAGTAGTAAAACATATTTTAGTGGCCATTGCTAACAAATACGTTTTCATTATAATAATAACTGGCAAAAATTCACGTCCTGGTTGCTTCAATTTACATCTTCTGTATCACATATGCTCTCGACATGCTGTGAATTTTTTGTACTCACAGTTTTGTTGAGTTGTTAAGCTAAGGTATCAATAACGCCATCGTCATCATCATTATTATTAAAAAGCAAAGGAATTCAAGCTTCTTCATCACGTCTACGGATGCTTGGGTTTGGGCTGGTTTACTGGCTTGCCTATAGATTGGATAGCAATAATAGGTTCTGTATTATGAAGAACATTTCGGGCGTGGTGAGTTTTGTCTTGGGTGATATGTTAAAACTGTTGTTGCACGTTTTACATTCATCCCTTGTGACAAAACCTATTAACCTACTGCATGATTGTCAGATACCAGTTACCTACACCCCACCGACTTTACAAATTATCCTACTACTGATTTTAAATTGAATTGAATCTCAGCAGTTTTACCACATTTAATGCTATATTTTCAGGGTGTTCCATTGTACACTAAACATTGTTGCTTTTAGAATTGTAATTAGGTATAATGGTCCAATGAATTCGCGTATTTTTGCTCTGTCTGTGATTTCGATTATTTTCATATAAGATGTTACAGGCTACTTTTAAGATTTATGTTGTTCAAGTTAAAGAAACTTTACAAAAGTAAAAGGTTACAAATAAACAAAAATATACATGAGTTTATGCACACAATGTTTTTGTATCACCTACAAATAATTGATTTTCATTTACTTTCGGATTTTGCACTGTATTTGAGTTTTCATTCTAATGACTGACCAATCCTAAACAATTTTAAAGATGATTACTCAAACGTTTAATAAGCTACTCAAGGATGGGATAATGTACTATTCAACATGAAAATTGCCTCTATGCTATGCCCATCTTAAGCTGATATTTTAATTTTCTCTTTGTGGCCAGCAAAATGAATTCCCTTTCCATGATTCAACGAATCACATTGTACGAACATTCTTCGTTACAAGATCTTCTGTTGCAACTTTGTTGTTTCTATTTTATACACGATATATCGTTTAGCGCAAGAATTTCTCGTACGATTCGTAAGATTACAAGTTTGAAACTCTGGTAGCATTTCAACAAACATTATACTTGATTTAAACATTTATATCCAATTTAAAAAATAAAATACCAAATTTTCAGGAAGATTGGTTTATTTCACTCGCATGCATGGTGTTTATAGGTATTAACTACATACAAACGTTGGTAATGCTTTTTGATTTTGTAGGAATTGTATTGCAAGTTGTAAGTGTGATTCTATTCTTTTCTATAAGTAAAACATTGCTTCTGTTTTTTATTGAGCTCTGTGACTTGTAGCAAAGCGAGTGTACGTTTTTTAGCTCTAAAAATGATGTGAACAAAGATATTGATGCCGACACTAACAGTCTCCTCCAAAAGGCTTGACTATATGACTGTGACGGATAGTTGACTAGAGAAATGTACGACAGGGACAGGTGGTCTCTGACAGAGCGATATTGCCGGTCAGATTTGAACAAGTCGTTCTTCCTCATGTATAATTTACCATTCAAACCGCTGGTCCAGTACTTTTGTCACACTCACAAGATCATGATGTTATTTAGCACACTTATGCACACACATTATAATAGGCACATGCAAATATCATCAGTTGAGTGTGCTACTCACTGTCATCATATTTAATACAACAGTTTATATTTTACATATATACATTCCTTTTTTTTAGCAAACTTTATAGAAATTTGTCAATTGCAAAATACTCCATGTACATACTTTGCACAAAAAGTACATGTAAAGCCTAATAGTGTTCTGACAAAAAGAACTGGAAAAATGATATAACACGACTGATTATTTGGCCCTTTTGTTCATGAATGAATTTGAGGGAAAGAATTAAAACATATGTGTCAAACACACCGTTATGGCCATGACAAGTAGTGGTGAACGAGATCAGTTGAAGAATGCAAAGATTGCTGTGTTGAAATTAATCAATGAGCACAAGGAGATTTTATTTGGGAAACTGTCTGAGACACTGACGAGGGAGGTTAAGGAATCAAAGTGGGCGGAAGTTGCTGATCATGCACATGCACTGGGTGCTTTCCCTTGGCATCGTAGTTGGGATTATTTGAGTAAGTATTCACATTTCAAATTCATTCCACTACAAGAAAGTGTATGTATACCTGAATGCATAATATTTCATTGTTTGTCATTTATTAGAGGACACCACGTGGCAAAATTGGAGGAAACGGTTTGTGGTATGCATAACATTTTTACACGCGCGATAATGATCATTTGCTGTGCCATTGTTGTTTGCGTTGTAATAATTGGTAATAATAAACTGTGTTGATCTTTTGATTGCAGGAAAAACGAGAAAAGAAAGATAAATATGACAAGGCTGGACTCGGTTCAAAAGTTGTCTACGATGAGGCGGACCTCTTGATCATGGAGATTTTGGATTCATTGGGTAGAAACGGTCCCTCATCTACAGTTCAAGCATCGTTCAATAACATGTATCCGATGACAGATTCCTCCATTCGAGACATTAGTGATATGTTAGAGATTGAATTTGACGTGAAAGCTGAAGGAAATGATACAGTTGACGGCTCAAATCCGTATCACGTTAACCATGGCGGTGGTGGACTGATGGGCGACGGGGAAATGAACATGGGATATTCCGCTGGAAATACCACTGGTGCAGACGAATTGCAAAATGATTGTCCAGACGATGTTCATACAGCATATGAATCTCAACATAATCAGTCTAATTTCATGGGGACTGGGGATGAAAATTCTGGTATAAGCACTAATGAAAGTACACAGCAACCAAAAATAGTGAGTACTTCTAGTTTATCTGCCATATCACGAGCGGCCGCTCTGCGAAAGTCTGCATTTTCTGCGCTTCGAGCTGGAACTTCAAGCAGGAAACGACCAGCGTCCTGTATGATTAGTACGGGTGGATCGGGGGTGGTGGGGTCCAAGGAACGAGAATTGGTCGATTTGAAATGCAGAAAAATCCGCGCAGAGTTGGAGCTATTACATCGAGAGGCGTACAAAAAAGATCTGGAAATATTGCAGTTGGAAAGATCTCTTGGGCTACCCGCGTCAAATATTACTAAAAAGTTTTATAAAAATAATCGAACAAATGCCAGTATTATGAACAATAAGCATTCAAATTAATTATGATGTCGATATATAAAATATATTTTAGTACGAACAATCATGCTAGTTATCCCTTCAAAATTGATATTATCTACATTACAAATTATATGTCTTTTCTTAAATTAGATAGGAAGAGACTTATTTTGCTTTCGGATTAAATAAATCATAAAACATTTATGATCATTCATAATGATTTTCCTCAACTTTACTTTGACAGCATGCAATTGATGCGCACGTAGTCGTGTGATATCTTATTATAATTGTAATTTTCAAATTTCCTTTTCATCTCGTCATTGTTCAGAAATTTATTACATAAATTTTCATGTAACAATCAAATCATGAACTGTGTATTACTTCATTTACTGCATAGCTGCATATGAAATATAATGATTGAAGCATCCGGTATAGGTTTATGATTGAAACTGAGAGTGGCATATTATATGATACTATTGTTTTACTTCATTTTATATAACTTTCTGTACTTTTAATTTTTAATAATAACTTTGAAAGTTATGCAAAATTATTGGATTTTACCGCTTTGCTCTTTCTTTATTGCACAATTTATTCCATTGTTTTGTATTTTAATTAAAATTGAAAAAGCATCAATGAAACTGGAATATTACGTGCATAAAATCGAACTAGTAAGTCACGTTAAAGTCAATTGAATGAAAAACGAAACTCCTGTATGCAGTTTTCCTAGTCAAATTGTTTTTTGCGCTAGTAAAAACAACTAATGAGTTGAAAAGCACATCCTTTCTTTAAACAGTGAAAATTGATACAGCTACCTGAAGCATACCAATCAGTAATCAGTTTCAACTTTGATTTGGGTTTCCTGTGAAGCCTGTGGTACTATTATACGACATAGAAAATTGAAAAAAAAATATTTACGCAGTGACCGGAATAAAACGGGAAGTAGTTATGATAAACACACATTATCGGACGGGATAAAATTAAGATAGGTAATGAGAGGATGCATCTTCAAAGGATTGATTTCTACAGAATTTTTGTGTCGTCTTCATTAAGTTTTATAAATAAAACGTAAAACTATTACCCATGACTAACGACTATCTCTCTGCATGTGTACGGCCCCGCGTACACAACAATCTTCTGCCCTACTGCAGTAAACGCTTAATTTATCCAACTGTAATTGTAACAGAGAGTATAAAATCAACTGCAGACGACGAGTATTAAGCAGTAATCATGAAAGAATTTTACTTTTTATACAGATGATGATAATGTTTAGTTGATAATGCGTAAATTTACTGGCATGCTGACTGACAGGCGGTCAGGCAGTCTCTCACTGCAGTTTACAGTTAGATCGATTTCACTTGGTTGTTAAATGACCATGTACGTGCGTCAGGTCTGCAATTGTTTTAAAATCCCATGATCAGTAAAAACTTTTTACTTTATCAATCAATCAGTTGTAGACTGGTATACAACGTATATGCGTATATGCGTTATTATGTTTTACGCTGTATATTGGCATACATATAAGACTTTATAAGTAGCTTGTTATGGGTAGAAAATGAAATGAAACTAGTTTACATTAACATTCCTATATATGCACAAATTATTAAATGCGATTTTAGATATTTTCCCAAGGATCAACCTTACATATTTTAAGTCTTCTTATGTTCATTATTACCCCTTTCAAAATACCTCACATTTTAAGCAGATACTTATAGTCGTGCGATCCACAAAATGACAGTATTGATAATGATAATAATAATAACCATTAAATTCAATCAAGACAAGTATTTTGACGATCGCCATGATCATATACATTAATGGAAGGGGCTCTATTTAGACGATAGGTAAGTGTACCATGCGTGTCTGTACTTATGTGTGATTATAAAACGAGTGGTTCACTGTCAAGATAAAAGCTTTAATAAGTCATTTTCGAAGTCAAAGAAATAAATTCACACAGTACTGCAAAAACAATTTTACACGCTTATGCCGCACTATTAATCACCAAAAAGCATTACACTAACTGTAAGAATGAAGAAGAAGTCGATGAAGAAGTTTGCAAAATGAATCAAGCCATAATGTTTTTCTCATCAGACGAGAACGAGACCAATGTTCGAGACGTGATGAACGTCAGTGTTGCAATTGCAACAGTTGTGAGAAGGCGTGGGATAAATCTTTCTTAAAGACTCCTGTTTTAATATATACCTGTCACATTTTGAAACAGCCAAGTCATAGTTTTTACGAGGCAGTTTTCATAGTCGTTATAGGACGTTCGTTCGTAAAGCCACATTTGTCGAACACTTCAACGGAAATTCAGAAGTGTACACTGGAAAAAAGTGGTTAAAACTGGTCGTGTTTAATCATGTCAAAAGAAATGAGTGCTTATCGGCTGTTCATTAGATTCAGAAGAGGTTTTCAGAGTGAAAATAAGGTTTCAATTTCTTTGTTCATACTAATTGTGACATGCACTACCCTCACTCAAGGGTTCATTGTTGAACCATTGGGTCTATCTGGAGCATATATTCCTTTTGGCAACTATGCCAAAGCAGGAAAAGCAGGCCCAGGAGTGTCGTGGTCTAAAAATCTCGATGCTGAGCTTCAGTTAAGGTAAATCAAATCACAATAATAATTGACATGTTCTAGGAAATGGTTGAGATTTGCTAACATTTATGATTTGACGCAAACCCAATAACCTGATTTAGATAATTCTACTGCGCACAATAAATTTCCCTTTCTTTCCATTGATTTCATAAAATCCAAAAAAAGTTTTCCTTCCTCTTGTTGGATTTATTTTCAGTAGTAAACAATGCGCTAAATTTTCTTTGTTTTGTCCTTTGCGCACACTATTCATTTGTCGCATCTCCTTTTCATTTTATAGGAAAACCCTTTGTCAGAAGCAAGACATCCAAGAAACAATCCTCTACCAATACAGATTTGACAATGCTACTCAAAGATGCTACAAGGTTGGAGAAAAAGGGTAAGATTCTAATCTCACCTTCCGTTTTTCCTCTGATTGAGCTGAAGATTAGAGAGGTTTTATCATTTATTTGTACGCCTTGAACAAACCTTCACTTTCTGGTTTTTATGATCGCAGTCCATGTGGCGAGAATATGATCTTCTTTGCTTATGCAACAAACGCAGCTTATGGATCCTGCGACTGCAACTACAACGACAATGGAAGAGCCCTGATTTATGAGCCATACGCAAATAAATGTCATTTTGTCTACACTCGGGTAAATATGCACAATAATATCTCTATTTATGATCTCATATTCATAATATTCTTGATTGTTGACCAGAGTAAATCATAAAAGAAAAAGTTCCTATAAATAGAAGTCTGTAGGAACTAGTGAGCATCAATAACATTTCGATTGAGATGAAACAAATATTTGTTTATTTTCAATATCCAACTATTTTTACGTGTTGCAGGGTTATTGTGACGAGAACGAATGGCTTACTTTCGATGACAAGTGGGACCCTATCTGTGAGCCAAATCGTTGTCTTCATTATTATGATCATAAAAATAAGCTGATTCCAAGCAAAAACCAAAAGGCTGTATCCGTCGAATTCGTCCCATACGAGGATGGATGTGCTCCGCTTGGAGAAAGCTGTTACGATGTGGATCCACAATGGAGTTCTCTCGCGCACATGCCACTCGAGGTACAATTTGTTAAAGGGAAGTTGAATTCCAGGTGTGCACCTGTAAAATATGCAGCGTGGAGATATCCGACACCGAAAATGCAGTGCGTTCCTGGAGGATTTCTTTATACTATGCACCCAGTCACCAAAGGCACATGTCACATTCTTTTCGAAAAATAACCGAGCGCCTCCCAAATATAAATTAGCGTAACCGTCAATATTTCATGTAAACATGCTTTGATTTTTTAAGTAACTTTACTTGCTATTGAATTGCTATTTATTGTTTTGATATGGAATGTATTGTGTAAGCTTCTCTCAAACTGTTTTAATGTTTAGTTTAGGATTTATTTTGGCAACACGTGACAGTGACAGCCTCCCCTACACTACATTCTTTACGTTCTATGTACCTGCTGATTAATCAATCAAACGAGCTAGCTCCCTGTTTTTAATTACTAAAATAAAGTATCCAAAATGTTTACGTAATGAGTTTCATGTAATTGTTAAGGTGTTGTTGCCTGCCACGTCAAAATGATTCATATGACTATGATTAGGCATTTTATGCTTCCTTGGCACAAATATATGCAGACTTGCAGACCAGATATTTGAAGGGTCATAGTGTCAGCCAACTGGAATATCATAACCTGAAACTGAACAATCTCATTTCAGGATAATCACATATCTATTAAAATATACAGTGCAGTATTAAAACAGGGATTTCATGGCATCCGTGTATTCAACATCTTTTAATATAAAATGTTCTTTATCGAGTTGTATACAGCCCAACTGAGCTGATGATGGTTGATGAGCCCACAAGAACATATCTGACCTTACAAATACTATCCCTGTCCTTACTGACACTGCATAATGTGATACAAGAACACAAATTTTCATTAACTCGCAAGATTTTCCTGGGTTTATTTCCCACTTTTAATGAATGATTTCATTCAAAACTTGCACTCTTATCTAATGACCATTAAAAGGCCAGTTATATTTATATGGAGAGAAAACACAGTACATTTTTATGATCCAAAAATATGGTTTGTCAGTATATAAAAAGTTGTAGGCAAAATCAGATAGTTGCAAGTATTATTACTACTTTTGTGAGTATATGAGCTTTACAATAGAACGTTACTTCTAATTAGAAAAATTAACATATTGTGTTCATCCATTTCCTTCCCTTAAATCTGAAAGGTACAGTACAATGACTTCTTATTGCACCAATTAAAGCTTCAAATTCCAATATTTCCTTGCGTACATCTCAAATAGAAACTAACTAATAGCCTAATCGTATGTTCCTTTTTCTATATTCCAGCAGTGCCGTTTTTACATGTGTAACTACAATTATTATTATTGGTGGCTGCCCAAACATTTGTGTACGTTATTGTGTTCTTTGTGACAATACTTTCATGTTTATGTACTCGTTTCATATACAGAAACCCTCACAATTGTATTGACGCTTGTCGATATAATCTCCAGCATATACATTGTAATGATGAAGGGTAGTTGGAAAGGAGGATTTCTTCTCGTTTTATGCATATTTGGTAAATTTCTCCATTATTTTGCTTGTTTCATCTAAATAGAATCTATTATGTACTCACTCAAAACCCAAACCCATTGTAGATAATCGATATTCCAATACATTTACTGATTGTTGTTCCTGATTTGGTATTTTTTTCCATAGGACTAGACTGTCATCAAGCACCAGGTAAAACACAGGCAAAAACATAATATATGTCATTGACTCGTCTTTTGCTGAAAAAATCATAATGAGTTTTTAATACTATAATACATATTGTATGGAATTACGAACGGAAAAGACTTTTTTTACAACAAACAGCATAATATAATGCAATCCGTGACAGTTAGGAAATGTAATTGTTTGATGTACACATTAAATTTGCCAAGCCCCAGAACTGGCTCAATTATTGTGCAACTACAAAGTGCTCTTTTACATGAAATACACCATTCTCGTATCATTCTCGATTGTTATGAAAAATACTAACTCGTTCAATGCAGATTGTTACATACAATACATTGTTCAGATAGACATTAAATATCTTGCCATGCTCGCGGTAAACTACCTATAATTATTGTGTCAAAACATAACATAAGTGATGATCACCCTTACGGCAGATCTGTAGCATTTAGTTTTTTTTACGCTTTAAATCTTTCGGCATAAACTAAAATACCGTGAAATAAGTTGAACATGAATCAACCAAAGTTTAATTATGCACCCACGTAACATCCTTTTATACCACTCTGTGTGTATGACTAACATTTTCTGTTTGTGAGAAAGTATATAAAAGGTAAATACCTTAATGAACGAACGTCTACAAACTTAATTTTTTATTTCAATTCGCAAAATTTGTGTAAATATTTCGAATATAAAGAAACGGGAAGACAAGATCAAACTTTTTTCCTTAGCCTTGCCAAGTTAGGTTCAGTGATATTCAAAACGAGCCATTATATTTCAGAGACGCTGCTCTATTTGATGGTAGTATAATCGATTGTATGTAAGACCTAATGCTTTATGCATGTGTATAAAAGGAATATTATTCATTATTACTTATTAGACTAATCAATGTAACAAAAGCTTACAACTCGGCACTCGGCAGATAAAAAGTAAGATTAAAATGCTAAAAATGCTCGTTACTATCTGCATATATCATTTTACATCAAATGTACAATGTAACCCTGATTTTTATTATAAGTTAGTAGTGTTTCTGAAACAATGTAAATATAACAAGTATTATATTTTATATGTAATAATAGCAGTTAGATCATTTCATACAAAGATATATAATAATGCATCAACGTTTTAACTAAATTTTTATGACTATTTATCTTGATAGAATACAGACTTTCACTGGAGCCTATTCAATGCAGTTTTCAATGTCAAACATCATACTTTTTCAATCGGTAAACTCTCTCTTTGTCCCTGTAAGAAGGCGATTATCAATCACTTTGAAGAAACACCTCATCTCATGGAGCTTTCCATGTTTTTTTCACACATTATATCAATGTCGGGGCTTCCTTTTTTATGCATCTTTCCTACATTCAAATTGAAAAGTGTGAGTGCATTTGATTGAATGCCCTTGTGCTTTCAAACAGCTGCACAACTTGTGCAAGGTTGATCCCTCCAGTAGGCTAACTTGTACAAGGCCATGTGCTAGATTCTTCAGAAAACCTTTTCATCAGGTATTTCATTGCTATCGTCGACATGGGATTTCTGAACCTTTTCTTGCAGTCATACACACGCTTTCCATTATTTGAGGCACGTCACATCAAGCGCATTATGAATTTTCTATCAGTGTTAATCGTAGACTTGCAACTTGCGTTTTCCTCAAATACAGAAAAGTAGAATCCTTGCCTTTCGGACGAACACATGTCAGCGAGACAATGACAGAACGTACAATAAGAATGTTTCCTATTTTCTTGAGATAAATTAATAATGTATGAACGTGAAATGAGTGAGGAGGACAGGTATACGTATAGGTATGGATTTTGGATATATTGTTGTATTACGTGAATGAAACTGGTACCGGTATTACAATACAAATTTTACAGATTCAAAAAAAAAAGGTTTTCTTGATATCGTGCCATGCTAAAATTCACTTGTGCATGCATACTTTTTCTTCGCTCCTCTTGTTATTCAACTCACCTTACACAAGATGCTCCCACGAATGAGTATTTTATCATTATTCAAGTCATTATGCTAGGTACTAAGCCATGAAAGAGGTGGATGGATGGACTCATCATCATTTGAGGATTATTATGTATAAGATTTTTTTAAATTTTGGGCTCAAAATAAGTTTGCTGCTGTTAGTCTGTAGTTAGCTGTGTGAGCGTGTTGTACTTTAGAATGATTATCAAAAGTATTATTGTGAACACTGCATTATCACTAACGCTGCATTCTGATCACCTGTTGCACTTAATTATACCTACCACCTTGGATTTATATTTCAGTGCTCTTCTGATTAAAACGGGGAAATTGGGAATAATTAAAGGTCACAAGTGAAAGGTTATTTGCACTATAGTCGTGTGATAAGTGAAGCCGCTTTCAAAGAAAATCTGCTGCGCACCCGAAATATTGTTTTGTCAAAATCAAGTTATTGCTGAATTTGCACATACTTTGCTACCAACATACAACTTGTCAAGTCATATAAACTTGCAGAGCTGCATGCAATGATAGTATGCATATATAGTTGACCAATTCTATAGCCAACTTGATCTACCACGAACGTCACCTCTGTCTCATTGAACGACTTCGACAAGATGAGAACCGAATTTTCATGTCGTGCACATAAGCGAAGATGATTAGCAGGATCAACAGAATCGTTTCTGTTGCTGTATTTTAGTGGGCACTTATTCATTCCGTGCTTACTGGTCGATTATTGGTGCAACAATCATAATCTACCAATGTATGACAGCTTATACCCGTCGTCTCGTAAAAATGTGTGCTAACAACAAGTAACTCCTAAAAAGCAGTACGCCTTCACCAATAGCCTAATATGTTCCTACTGCTGGCCATTCTCTAACGGGACCAGATTTAGTGAATTCACTGCTGCCATCATCATTGTTATTTGTAGAAGCGACATTTCTGCAATGCTTGTGCGCGTTTAGTACCATTGTCAAGTAATGAATTTGTAATAATAATGCTCGTACTTTGTAACAATAAGGAAAAGCGTGATTAACGCATAGAATGTGTAAAGTTGCATTGTTGCATATTGCTAAAATGTGATTGTGCCAAAGTTGTGATCGGTGCAAGCAAACAAACTGTGATAAAGTTTGTCAAGTCTCCTTTCAACAAAGACTTGTTTGACGTGTGTTTTTCATGTACGCATACGAGGAAAAGTTGGCTACCTACTTTCGTCGTCGAATTTTCTATGTGTAGTTGCACTTGGTCTAGAGTTTAGTCAGTCACTCTGTCAGTGGTGATTGGAATAATAATTCAAATCTTGCATACGGCTTACGTGTACCTGAAGAAATGATTTAATCAGATTTGTTATACACCACATTATACAATGGAATGTTCAGTGTGCAATGCCATGCATGCCTGAATACTAAATATTATTATGCCACTACGCTGACAAAATCTGTATTGGGTTGGGATGAAGATTTTCTGGCATTGATACTGTATTAGCCCTATTAAGTACAACACAATAATGTATAGAGATAAAATTGCTAAAAGAAAATTAGTGAAATTAGTCACAGTAGTGTCAGGTTGGCCGAGAGAAAACATACATGAACTTGTTCTGTTGTATTGTGTGCCTTTGCGTTACTACAAAACTACAATAGCGTCATGTTCCTTTGCGTGCTGCATAACCTAAATCATTTTGTGTACATGATTGAATCATTGAAAATTGAATTTAACTTAATATTTGTAGTTATTTGTAGTTTAAATAAATTGTAGATACAAAGAAAGTGATGACATGTGGTTGTATCATGCAAATATAAACGTAGCTTATGAATTTAACTTAAAAAGGGCTTGCTTACAATACCACAAAGCGTTTAAGTGAAGTGGTCAACTACACTAGATTTGTTCTTATAACATTAGTACATTCTTCAAATACAGACGCTTTCCTTAAAATGTCTAGAAGACTATCCAGTTTGAGGATAGTTTCACTATCCGTATACCTCTCCTTCCTGTTGGCACGTTTAGTCACTATTAGCTTCGGTTTTGTTCTTGTGTCGTTTGTTTGTTTTTGTTGTCGTTAAGGATTTGTCGTTGACATTTGGTTTGTAGTCGTTGGCGCATGCAAAGGCCCAATTTCCAAGGAGTTCTCGTTTGCCGTTGGTTGTCCAAATTCTCACAACACCCCAGAGTCAAGTATCTTTTTTCGTTTTCTGTGGGCTTTGGCTTGTGCTTTGAGTTTGCTGTTGTTTGTTGTTGTGTTGTGTATGTTTTTGTCTGTTGTTGTTTGTTCTTGTTGTTGTGTTGTGGTTTTGTGCTGATTGGTTGTGTGCATT
>JAQIXX010001970.1:0-28192 GCA_034700605.1 Willowsia nigromaculata | reverse complement strand
TGGAGAGACCGAAAAACCCGCGTCTGTGTGGGTACTCGGTTGGGCGTCAGAATTGTTCTGGCGTTCCTTCCCAAAATGCATACATACATACATACAAGGTTTCATCTTTGCTTATCAGGAAATAGTAAACTGGAAATTAAAAACGATATGTTTATGAATCATCTTTGAGTTTATCTAATGCAAAACCAAAAATAGTTTCTATAACGTTGTGGTTGTCCATCACAAATCAAATAAAATGCAATAAAAAAATATAATGTATGTAATGTTATATCAAGCGCGATAATAGTAAGTTAGCGATTTCGTGAATTCTTCAGAATTCTTTCAATTGGAAAATTCATAGAAGAAAGAAATTTCATCTTGAAAATAGCAAAGCATTGCAGAGTAGTTGTCATGAAATTAATGAAACCCTATATATAGCAGCCATGCAACTGCAGTTTCTGTCACCAACGATTAGTTGGCTCGCAGCCAAAAAATTACTCTGGCAATTGTTTTGCAATGCGGCAGTTAAACATTTTCCTTCGTGTCAAAATTCTTACGAAAATTTTATTGTCCAATGAGCAATGTTAAATAAATTTTTCTGCAGTATGCTTCAGAAAGTCGAAACAAGCATTGATCGACAAAAATATCTAGCTTTATATTCAGTAAATTTAACTAATAGGCAGACTGTGTCACCAATTGCATCTCTACGATCAATCCTAATTATATAGTTTTGATGCACGGTTAATTACCACCAAAAAGCCGTCGAGTTTATAAAAAATTATGTCAGTATTTTAGTAGGTAGATTCACGGGCGTCATTGGTGCTTGGCTACTATTTTCAAGCGGTAATCAGTTTGCAAAATCTCGAAAGGTTATCTGAAACTAACAGCATGCACATTTAAGCCTCGTAGTCGATCTTCCTAACAGTACAACTTTAATCCTAGTACCAATTAGTTTTCTCTTTACATATTACCGTAAAAATGTACGCGTAATCACAATGCAATTTTGCGTGTTTCGGATGTAGTACAAAAACCGTATTTAACGTGTTATACAATTCATAAGTTGAATGACAGGAATACTTTAGCAATTTACGTGTTTGCGAAGACATAGTTCTTCTAGAAGAATAGTATGCTAATTCGTGTTTTAAATTTTGCTTGAAAATATTAGGATGAAAACATTCTACTACCGAAAATATGTGTCAAAGAAAATTAGATTAAAAATATATTAATTTATTACATCCTGCAGCTAACACTATTATACTCTTCGTATACAATTAGTTCCGAATTAAGGTAGATTTTACAGGGAGTAAAATTTAAAATATTTTACGAATGCTTTCAAATTAATTATTCCCTTGCAGTGGAAAACCAGGTAATAATATAGTCAAACAAACGTAATCAGTAACAAACGAAATTTCAACGAATTATTATATACGCTCCTAGATTTTGACCATTGCGTGCTAATGTTCTATCGGTCCTTTTTGTTCAAACCAGTTAAGTGTTTGCGAATTTTAAGTGCTATAAATTAACAATTTCACACCCATATAATATTCTCGACTTACAAGTGAAATGATGACAATAGAACGAGCAGATGTCAAAGTTTTGTCGAATACCGAAAATCAAACTGTTGATTGTGTCTTCACGTGTGTGCTTTTAGTCCTTTACTTGTTTTCAACTTCAGTCCATCTTCCTGGCCTTTTGCTTTCTTCTAGTGTTAGTCAAGCTGGAAGATATGAAAGGTGTGAATAAAATATACAATATCATCATGATTATAATTTATAAAAGATTCAGTTGCTTTCTCCATGATATTTGTATCTCCATTCCCACATATCAAGATAATTTTTCCTCAATTTTAGGTGTTCTTGCTTTTAGGTGATACATACTAACACGAAACTTATTATTTCACTGGCAAATTAATGAGTCGTTGAGTTGCTCTCATCATGAAATATCCACCATATTTTTCGAAAGCAGTCAAAACGTCTCTGGCCGGTTATTTTTCGTCATATTCCAACGGAAGGGTATACTTTTATCAAATATCTGTGTCGTCAATCAAATATCATGATCGACATTTCACACGTTGAAAGAGAAGCGTATTTAAATAATTACAAAAAGATTGGCCATATTAAAAATACCTTTAAAAATCTATCATAAGTGTTTCAACTTCATAAATAATTGCCTGTTGTGTGGACAACGTAAAATGAAATGGTCAAAAGAAGTCCTCTACGAGAAATATGGTGTCCGATATCCTCAATAAATGTTAAATGATGACATGTTGATGATGTTAAAATCATCAGATAACTTCATTTATAGCTGATAATACTTATTTTTATTCAATTTATTGCGAGCTACATAATATATTTTCCAGTTCCATGGTATTCAGAAAACATACTATATAAGAGTGTGCTCCTAAAAACTAATTATTATAATTGTTCCAGGATTCGACAAATTTGCTTTGCGAAACCCTGCCGTGCGTCAATTACAAATTGTATACTAAATCTCACGTTGAAAATGACAGAAATATTCAAATCGTTTGGAAGCACGCGAAAAATTTCTGGATGGCTTTTTCAATCCGTCCCATTAGAATGGTTTACTCCTGTGAAACCCACATATTCCAAAATACTCCTCCGACCAAAACTATACCCAGAAACGAAAGAACACCTCAAAAGAAGGTCCAAAGCAGCTGCAATATTCTTTCTTGTCCTAATTCTACAAGGGTTCCAAAAAATAACAAAAAATAGGACAGAAAACATCACAGACAATTCTCAAGAGGCGTTAACTTTGTTATCTGTCGTACTTCTCCTTACAACCGTAAGCCATATGCACATTTGTCGAGTAAAAGCAACCGAAATGGCGGCTTTTCTAAATGGCCTCATCCAGTTTGAGCATTTGTATCAAAAAAGGAGAAAAACGTTTATGGAGGGATCAAACATGGAAAGATTGTTGGTTCTCTTTTCCCACGCAGCATACCTAACAGGAGCAATTTGAGCAAAAATGTATTGTTTCTTTTCTCAATATTCAAAAGCACTCAACGCAAAAATATTAAATTTTTAAAACTTTTTAGCTAGTCTCATGGCCTGCAACTAACAGTCACAATTTAAGACCGAATCATGTGATCAACATGTCCCACATGAATCAAAAGTGTAGTTCAGTATTTAGAAGAAGTAAGTCAAGCATAAAAACTTTATTGTATTTTAATTTAATATTAAATCCTATATTTCCACAGAAAATACTTACCTAACATAAAATACGTGGGCAAAGCAAAATGTTGAAGACAGGTCTCCTATAAGAAATCCACAACGATATCAAGATCATCAGAAACTTACAAGTTTGATATTGTCAATTTACAAGAAAGGTGGAACGAGTTGCTGTTAAAATTTGGCCAAAGGTTGATAAAAAGTTAATTGTTGGTTAAGTAAACACCAAATAGTGAGAAAGGAGAACTACTCAAGTAGGTGCAATGAAAACATTCATAATTTTAGGCTGGTTAAATGTAGGTATGAAAGGTATCGTCGTTCCACCATTCCTTCACTCATTAGACTATTAAGAGAAAAAATTTGATTACTAATATACCACACAGTGCCCTTACAGGCAGCGAGAGCCTCTTCTTTTTTAAGTTTCTCTTATGTACCTTCCCACTGTATCATCTTCAGCATTGTCAACCGTTTAGCTTTGCTGCTTAAGATGCGGTGTTTTTTGTCAATATTTCTTGAATAAATGGATAATAATAATAATAATTTCCTTAGCTACAAAATCCAAGCTTGGTTGCTCGAATACGTAGATTCTGAATTTTACAATGACGGTAACATTCACCGGCCCATCGATATCGATGTTTGTAAATGTATGTAGGCACATTACCCATGATACATATATTCAGCTTTATTTTTCCATTTTAACTTTCAAGTAATAAAGGGTATTCCATCGCTATAAATTTTAAAAATTACTTAAAAACCGTAGACAACTCTCAAGACAGATATTTTATTCTATTCTAATGGAATGAAATGGCTCATTGCTGCTAAACCCACATAAGTTCTTGATTATATTATAACATTCCGGACCAAGCCCAATTTTTAACATTTATGTCTTTTGAAAAGCTTGAACTGTTTCTTCTGAACTGAACTGGGGCATCATGAAATTTATTACTTTCAAATGTTATAAAGCTTTTTTTAAATATTCAAAAAACACCCCAGTTAGAAATCCTGAACTGATTCGACTTTTTCAGAGTGCGGGCACTTTGTCCACTCGACTGCAGGCTCTAAATTAACAAATATCAGAATATATTAATCAAATTCCGTGATCCACATGTCTTACGTAGATCAGCCGTATATGTAAGTATTGAGAAAAATATAGTTATACACGCCATAAAGAAACGCGTTATTAAAATTTTATTTCATTATTACATCACATTTTTATAAAAGCATTGCCTAATCCTATCATAAAATAAGTGGGCGAATTAAAATATTTAAAACAAGTCTACTTTGATGAATCGAAGGCGATATCAAGATCATTAGCAAATGTGCTACATATACCAAAAACTATATAGCTGATAATACTCGTGTACAGTTTGCTATTGCAAAGTAAATTCCATAATTTTGTATTTGTGCTTCATCATCAATACTCGTATAAAGATTGAAGAAACCTGTCGACTTAAACACGATACTAAATAGATGATTCCAAATATGATAGTTAGGAATGCCTAATATCAGTTTTTACATTTTCGCTCTCCGCTTGAAGTTTTATCAAGATTTTTACTAGCATTAACCATAATATCTACAAAAACACATTCATATATATAATGCTATATAATATCTAGAAAAAATATATGGCATGCATATCAAAATATTCAGAAGTTTACTGCAAGCTTTTAGAAAACAATTCTTGAAAGCAATCTCATTCTTCTCACAACTTGCTTGAAAGCTCTCACATTGATTTCCAGCTGCTAAAATGACAGAAATATTAAAATCCTTCGGAAGTACTCGAAAAATTTCTGGATGGTTATTTCATTCTGTACCACTAGAATGGTTTGCTCCAGCAAAGCCCACATATTCCAAACAACTCCTCCGACCTAAACTAACATTGAACAAAAACCTCAACATAAAGTCCAAAGCTGCTGCAGTATTTACTCTTTGCCTAATTTTACAGGGTTTTTACAAAATGTCAAATAGCAGTGCAGAAGATATCGCAGACAATTCTGAGAATACGTCGACTTGGTTATTTGCTATAGTTCTATTCACACTTACCAGTTACCGTACTATTTGTGGAGTAAAGGCTCCCGAAATTGCCGAATTTCTAAATGGTCTCATCCAATTCGACTATTTGCATCAAAAAAGGGGAAAACCTTTCTTGAAAGATCAAATTTGGAAAAATTTTTGATATTGTTTGCTCACGCAGCATACATGTCAGCAGCAATTTTTCCAGTTGGATTTACATTTGGGCTTCATTGGAACACACCTTGGAAAGCAACTTTAGTTGGGTATGGGTTAATTTCTGATCTAGAAGATTCGAAAACGAGCATCACTTTGAAGGCAGTTAACTTTTTAGCGAAAGTCATTGTATTTCTATGTAATTATTGGGTTTGGGAAATTGGAGCTGAAGCGGGTGCAATTGTTGTACCTTTAATTCACTTGCTCGCTACAGTCACATTACTTGATGGCATCTATTTGTAAGAAAAATATTAAATATTAACCCTTTTTTACATAATTTTCAGTTGTGAAAAAAAATGTTTCCATTGTTTTTTAAAGGTTTGGTAAACTCTGTTCTGAAGGAGGATTCCAAAGACAGCAAGTTTTAATTTATCGAAGGTCACGAATTTTCAGACATCTTCAGCTTTTGCTTAAAATGTTAAATGGTTTTCAAAGAGTTACTCTTGTTCCGGTACTTCTTAATACGCTAATTTTAGCAGGTGCTCTCTCTTTAACGACTATGGTGAGGAGCAGGACTACAGTGACATTTTGCTTAATGCTGATGCTACTTCTGGATGCAGTTTTGGGAATCATAGTGCTGCTGGGAGGAATGTCGCAGATTTATCGGTCGTCCAAGAAGCATTTGCAAATTATATGTTACCGTCGTAGTGGGCCTGTTTCCAGAATGGAACAAAAGTGGGAGCAGAGGTTTTACAAATCTTGTAGCCCTCTCAGAATTCAAATAGGATCGGAGCATTTTGTGGATGAGTTCACTCCTCTGAATTGCCTGAACCTTGCTATGGGTACTAGCGCAAATATGCTGATGATGGGAAACTAGCATTACTATGGTAAATTCTAAATTTTATTAACATTTTAGTAGTTGTTTGGGTGTGATACAGATATAAAAATTTCATACTAATATCTGACGATATTTTTTTCATGTATTGACGTAATTGCAAGCACGATTATAAAAAAATTCTCGGTGCTCTGAGAGTTAAATATAATAATAACGTATTTAACGACGGTTGCCAGACAAGAGAAATGCCTCCAATTAAGGACATCCCATATCAAATAATAGAATATTTAAGCAGATTTCTAATAATCATCAGCAGAAGAGCTTATACCAACAGTTTTATGCGCTCGTGTAATCTTTAGTGTGGTGAGCTGTTGAAAGTAAAATTTAACTTAGTTTTCTCAGTGTATTTGAAACGTACTTTAATGTTGGATTATATTTATAAATGTACAGTTTGCCAAAGTGAAATAAAAGCTATATGCTGTCCTTTTGATCAAAAGAGAAAATTCTAGAATGGAAAAACGATAACCGAATAGAATGAATAATTTGTGCATCTGGATATGTAGTAGTCATTTATAATCTTTTTTTCTCAATATTCACAAGCCCATCACGGGGAAATGTCAAGTTATTTTTAATTTTTTATAGCACTGGATTTCTTCTCTTTTCACGAGTGTCCTGGTTCTTGACTAATGAATGACGCAGAGCATGGATCGAATCATTCGATCGATGAGACTCACAAGCAGCAGTAGTATATTTACAGAAAGGTCCATAGATATAAAATATTTAAGAGCTTCATTGAAGTTTTATTCCACTGCTACATTTCATTTCCACTGAATAATTGATGATTACTGTCTTAAAATGTGTGGGCAAAAGTACAATCTGGAGGAAAACAGGACGCCTATCTGGAGTCATCGTCAGTATCAAGATCCGCAGAAAACTTTTGTGCCACGAATTATACAAATTTAATTATACCCGTGGTTTAATTATTTCGAAGTACAACCCACAATTTTGAATTCCATGTTTCCATGGTATTATAGAAGATACATATACATAAAAGATAATCTACATATCAAAGGGATTCACAATTAACACTAAATTCATAAGACATAATTCGCAATATTCAAAACCTAATGTCAGATTATTATATTTTCGTCCTTCGTCTCAAGTTTCATCAAGATTATTAGCTATGGAAATCTCAAATAATTGCTTGTGTCCAGAAAATTACATACAGTAAACACTTTGAAAATATTAATTAGTTTTGTGTCAGGTTATAAGATATTTTGTTAGAGAAATCTGATTGTGGTCACAGTCTGCTAGAAGACTCTCACGTTCGTGTCCGGCTGTTAAAATGACAGAAATATTGAAATCCTTTGGAAGCACTCGAAAAATTTCTGGATGGTTATTTCAACCCATTCCATTAGAATGGTTTACTCCAGCAAAACCCACATACTCCAAGCAACTTCTACGACCAAATCTAGACCCAAAAGTGAAAGAAAAGCTCAAACGAAAGTTGTTTGCTGCTGCAGTATTCACTCTAGTCCAATTCCTACAAGGGCTTCACGAAATCACAAAAAGCAGGACAGAAAACACCGCAGGCAATTCTCAAGAGACTTTAACCTTGTTATCTGCCGTGCTTGTTTTTGCAGTTACAAGTCACATGCAGATTTGCCGAGTGAAGACTCCACAAATAGCAGCTTTTCTAAACGGTCTCATCCAATTTGAGCATTTGTATCAGAAGCGACGAAAAACGTTGATGGAGAGATCAAATTTGGAAAGATTGATGATTTTCTTTGCCCACGCGGCATACGTGTCAGCAGCAATTTTTCCAGTTGGATTTGTGTTTGGACTTCATTGGAACACACCTTTGAAGACGACCTTAGTTGGATACTGGCTAATTCCGAATCTCAAAGAGTCAGAAACAAGCATCATCTTGAAGGCAATTACATTGGCAACAAAATTGTCTGTATTTCTGGGAAACTATTGCTTCTGGGAAATGGCCTGCGAAGCAACTGTGGTTGTTCTATAGACAATTTACTTATTGGCTATTGTCGCATTACTTGATGGTATCAAAATGTAAGAAATACTTTAACTTTTACTCGCGGAGTAATCAAAAACTATAATCAGTATTATGTGTACTGTAAATTTTAAAAAAACTGGCAATCCATTATCGTTTTAAATTACCATTCATTGTAAAAAGACCCTTTATATTATTATTCGTTATGAATAAAACATTTTTTTTTCAGGTTTGGTAAACTCTGTTCTGAAAGATGATTGCAAAGACAGAAAGTCTTAATTTATCGAAGGTCGCGCATTTTTAGACATCTTCAGCTTTTGGTTGAAATGCTAAATGAGTTCGAAAGGGCTACTCTTGTTCCGGTAGTTATCGCTGCAATGATTTTAGCAGAGGCCTTCTCTTTAACAAGTTTGGTGAGGAGCAGGACTACAGTGACATCTTGCGTAATGCTGATCGTATTGATGGATGCAGTTTTGGGAATAATTGTACTGCTGGGAGGAATGTCGCAGATTTATCGGTCATCCAAGAAGCCTTTGCAAATTATGCGTTACCATTGTAGTGGGTCTGTTTCCAGACGAGAACAAAGGTGGGAGCAGAAGTTCTACAAATCTTGTCGTCCTCTCAGAATTCAAATCGCGTCTGAGCATTTTGTAGATGAGTTTACTCCATTGAATTGCATGAATCTTGCTATTAGTACTAGTGCAAATATGCTACTTCTGGGAAACCAGAGTTAATATTTAAAATTGTCTACTTCAAGAAGTTTTATGCATAAGCGATTCTAACAATTAGATTGACATTTCGTAAATAAACATTTTCAGTGGCCCATATCCAAATTATTAATTTGAAAATTTACATAAATCAATGGTCCCTGATTGAATGTATAAATAAAAATAATTACAAACATTTAAATAAACATGTAGAATAGATATTGCGCAATAAAAATAATTAGTACTAAGGCAATATTCTTGTGAGGTATTCTACCAAATTTACTGCAGCAGATGATTTGATTTTATAATTCAATAACAATTTATAACTAAAACTGACAAAGAAAATCGAACGTGAGAGGTTTCATCATTGCTCTTTAGAAAGTTATGAAACTCCAAATGAAAAACCACATGTGCATTAATCAACTTGAATTCATTTTAGTATAAGTGGTAATATATTTTCTAAAAAGATATAGTTGTGAATCACAATTCAAATAATTTCATAAATATTGCATTCACTATTCATGGTACTTTTATTTCGAGGGGGTAGAAAAACTAAACTCATAATAAAACTTTAATGTTAAACACGATAATAGTAAGTAAGCAATTTTACGAATTCTTTCAATTGGAAAATTCATAGAAGAAATAAATTTCATCGCGAAAACAGCAAAGTATTGAAGACCACAGTTGTTGTGAAACAAATGAAGCTCTATATGTAGTAGCCATGCATTTTATATGGAGCTTATACCACTCACGATTGGTTGGCTAATAGCCAAAAATTACCCCAACAATTGTTTTGCAATAAGTCAATTAAAATTTGACTGTACGTAAAAATTCTTAGTAAAAGTTTTATTGTCCAAAGAACAATGGTAAACTTTAGAACAATGGAAAGTTTCTCACAGATTGGTTCAGAAAGTCAAAACAGGTACTGAAGGATGAAAAATGGAGGAGGCTTGTTTGTATATATGGAAATGGCTGGCAAGTATAAACTGGAGAGAAACTGAAACTTTATAAATAATGAATTTAAAAGATAGACGGACTGCCAAACCAATCACATAACTACGATGAATCTTATTAATACAATTTTTGATGCACCATTAGTTATTTCCAAAATGTCGTCGGGTTTTTAAAAGTACTACTCTATTCGCAAGGTCTCGGCAGGTTATCTGAAACTAAAAATATGTACATACGTAATACGTCATAAGAGTGAATTGAGTATTGAGTTTATTTTACGTGCTGAAAATATCAACATAAGCTGGTCTCCCATTTTCAACAACAGTGAAGCAGAATGCGAACTCGAAATTTAGAAGAATTCATGATTGAAATACTCATTGAACGCAAAATAATGCAAATTCAACTTACGAGGGACACTCACGAGGTGTTGGTGGCCGATCGCCTTCATACGTGGCATGGTAAATCTCCTTAGTAATGCATGCTTTGTGGCATATTCGGTTTTTGTGAATGGCCCTTTTGTTCAAAATTATAGGTAAAAACTTTTTTCAAGACCAACCACTTGGAAAATTTTAAATACGATTTAACATGGGAATTTCAACGTCACCAGAGGGGGGAGACCGTGTGCTTTTTTCTCAAAATTTAACATTTCGTCACAACTTCTCCAAATGATATAAAACTTTGTTAATTACCAGAAAAACATGAACAAAGCCTAAAGCGGACACATTGATTAAAGTTTTCCAAGGGGCATCCATATATCTTTTACGTTTTGCAAACTAGAACAACGTTTTATTGCATACATGTAATGTAGAATTGTAGTCTTGCTACTAAATATCCATTTTCAATAATGCAGTAGAAAAATCAAAGTTTCAACTAGAATTGTGTTAAAAAATTCCACAAACGTCAAAAAGGTTATAAAGTTTTTATGCTATGATAAAATGTTTTGTAATTTTGAAAATGAATTAATACCAGCAATACAAATTTTAAATCGTATTATCCTGATACTAACTAAAAATACATTTCAAGAATTTAGCCCAAAGTTCCTATACTTACCATCATAAAATGTTTCACTTTATGCATTCATGACCCATATTATTTTTATGTTTAGTATCTTAATTCATACTTCTACTTATAATTTGTACCTAAATGATTAATTTGCAAAAAGTGCTAAACCATAACCAGTAGCCCGTCTATCACAAAATTAATTGAACCAATGATTTTCAAAAGAAGTCAATATGCGTATATTCATCAATTATTTAAAAAATCGAATAATGTTACTAGGATAACACTAGGAAAAAATTTTAATTGAACATTTCAATTATTTCCATCATTAGAAAAGTTAATTTGGGAATAACATTTAAGAAGTGTTGATTATTCGTTCTCAATCCAAAGAATGACATTTTTGAGTGACTGAATAAAGGAAATGGTATCCTTCGAGCGCTTGAAGAATTAAATGAAATTCATCCATTTTTTACTCTTGTAACTCTCACTGTGCCCCAGAGAGTACCAAATAATGCGCACGACTTATACATGTGACGAAATCAAACTAGCTGTCTCAGGCCACCCTGTGGTAAGAATGAATGCCCGAAAAGTCATTCCTATCTTAAACCTCTCTATTGTCTAAATATTCCCATTTTTTGCGATGCTGACACTTTTTAAATGCTGCTTTTCACCGCCTTCGGAAAATTCTCATCATCCAGTTCCCATAATGTGCCAATTCCTATAATCGAGTTCTCATAATGGTTAATTCTCATAAAGGTACACTTTGCCATAAAGAGACAATTCGTATAAATTTCGATTCTCATAATGCAATTTCATGTAATACCATCAAAAATCGTTAGTAACATTAGCAGAAATATCGGAGCATCACATCTGAATTCTTCCATCCAAGCATCTTGATTTAACAAAATATTCAGTCGCTTTCCCCAAAATATCTGTAATTTTATGCTTACATATTAAATCAAGATTGTTTTTCTCCATCTTCTTGTGTTTCTGGTTATAATTAATAATTGCTAACTTAACATACAGAAATTTAATAAAAGATTGAGTCAGTAAATTCCTTTGACCATAAAATATCCACCATTAATTTTTGCAATGCTAAAGAAAAGACCGTAGACAGTAATTTCATTGTATTTAACGGAATCGTGCACTCCAACTTATACTCCGACGTGAATCAAATCAAGTGATCGACATGTCTCACATTGAAATATTTAAATATTTATATAAAGAGATGTTTGGACACCCGAAATTTTGACAAACCTTTAAAAAAAATTTATTTGATCTTCACAAAATTAATTCCCATTGCTCGCATAAAATGAGTGGGCGAAGTAAAATATTCAAAACAGTCCACCTGTGGGGGATCCAGTATCCAACATGCATAATCAAACTGACATATTGACGACATCAAGATCACTAGAAACGTCCTATATACCATAAATTATATGGTTGGTAAATTATTCGGTTGACAATACTTGTCGTCAATTTATTACGAAGAATTTCCATTCCCTATCGCTTAGTTACGTATTTCAACAACCGAGCGTGATATGGAAGTTGATGATACATATTAACGAAAGGTGAATATGTAGAACGGAGTGATAAATAATTCGTAATATTACATGCCTACTATCAGCTTTTCATATCTTCGTTCTCCGCTTCAAGTTTCATCGAGATTAAAGCTTTGAAAGGTTTAAATATTTGCTAAATGATATTCAGAGAACATATAAAGTGTTCACATAGAATATCATTATTATTCCTGTGAAGAAAGGTTAAGGAAACTTTGCTTTCAGCAACCTTACTGTATATCATAAAAAAATCTTTTAAAAATCTTACGTCAAATTCCAGCTGCTAAAATGACAGAAATATTGAAATCCTTTGGAAGTACTCGGAAAATTTCTGGGTGGTTATTTCAATCCGTTCCATTGGAATGGTTTACTCCAGCAAAACCCACATATTCCAAAAAACTCCTCCGACCGAAACTAGACCCAGAAACAAAAGAAAACCTCAACAGAAAGTCCAAAGCCGCCGCAATATTCACTCTGATCCTAATCTTACAAGGATTCTACAAAATGGCAGAAAACCGGGCTGAAAACATCACGAACAATTCTGAAAGGACGTTAACCATGTTATCTGTCGTACTTCTCCTTACAACTACAAGTCATATGCACATTTGTCGAGTAAAGGCTCAAGAAATAGCGGCCTTTCTAAATGGTCTCATCCAGTTTGAGCATTTGTATCAAGAAAGGGGAAAAAGGTTTATGGAGAGATCAAATTTGGAAAGGTTGTTGATTCTCTTTTCCCACGCAGCATACCTGTCAGCAGCAATTTTTCCAGTTGGATTTGTATTTGGACTTCATTGGAACGCACCTTGGAAAGCTAGTCTAGTTGGATATTGGTTGATTCCGAATCTAAATCCATCACAAACGAGTATCATCTTGAATTCAGTTGCATTGGCTATAAAAGCGTTTGTGTTTCTATGCAACTATTGTCTCTGGGAAATTACAGTTGAAGCGGCTGTTATTGTTGTATCGACAATTTACTTACTGGCTATAGTCACATTACTTGATGGAATCCATATGTAACAAAAATTTAACAATATTCATTACACCATAATCGGTTGTGAACTGAAAATTTTGGTATTTTTTAGGTTTTGTAAACTCTGTTCTGAAAGAGGATTTAAAAGCCAAAGAGTATCAATTTATCGAAGGTCACGAGTTTTTAGACATCTTCAACTTTTGGTTGAAATGCTAAATGAGTTTCAAAGAGTTACTCTTGTTCCGGTACTTCTCAATGCGCTTATTTTTGCGTGCGCTTTCTCTCTGACAACTTTGGTGAGAAGCAGAAGGACAGTGACATTTTGCTTAATGCTGATGATCTTTGGGGATGCAGTTACGGGGATGATAGTGTTGCTGGGAGGAATGTCTGAGATTTATCGGTCATCCAAGAAGCCTTTGCAAATTATGCGTTACCATTGTAGTGGGTCTGCTTCCAGACGCGAACAAATGTGGGAGCAGAGGTTTTACAAATCTTGTAGTCCTCTCAGAATTCAAATTGGATCTGAGCATTTTATAGACGAGCTTACTCCATTAAATTGCATGCACCTTGCTATGAGTATAAGTGCAAATATGCTATTGTTAGGAAGTAAAAATTAATTTTAAAAATTGTCTACTTTATTCCCATTTTAGTTGTTTTAAGGGTGCATTACACTTTATTGGAAATGCTTATTAAAGTATGCTTTTGTTCTTAAATACAGCTTGATATTGATTGTTATTTCCAACAAGGTATGATCCCCAACTGTTATATGACTGGAAAGTTCTTATTAGGCAATTCTGAATAATTCGAACACGCTAGACTCAGTCTAACTGCCACCAAATGCATTTGAAGTGGACCTTAAGGCTCGCGCAATCAATCGAAATGACTCGCACAAGAGCACCTTCAGGGAGTTCCCTCAAACAAGGACTCCTTTGCCGACTTCCGCATGACTCTGCTCTCCGTCGGGTAACAAGTTTACTCTCTGCTAAATATCTGGAGACGTCTATGTCCAGTCATTTGCAATGACAAAAAACAGCAAGTCTGTCTTAAAAATGTGTCATTAGAGTTTTCTTGATGAACTCAGCCTGTTTGTGTGTAATTTTTGTGGATATATGGAATTCTACTGCTTGCGCGCGCCTCAAACTCAGTTTCAAATCAGGCAGTAGGAGTAATTCTAGCGTGTCCAAATTAGTCCGAATTGACTAACGAGAACTCTCGACTCCTTAACCACCTGGGGATCATACCTTGTTAGAAATTAATAACGCTCATTTAACAAACTGAATTAAGGCCATTTAAATTTTATGTTAAATATGTTCCAAATATTGATTGTCAAAAAAGCTATATCATTTTCAGCTTTAACAATCCGTACTTAAATAAGCAGTAAAATGAAAAAAATTACTAATGCATGATATTGAAACCCGTCGATCAACATCACAAATGAGGAAATGCCTTCCTATTTTATAAGTGCTTTTACATTTTCATTCTCTTCCTCAAGTTTCATCATGATCAGAGTTGAATAAGTATTCACTTGCTTCATGATGATTCATATTTTAAAAAAAGCAAATTCATATGCATCCATTTAAATATCGAGCCTTTATTATTGTATGTACCGTCATTTTCCCTTCAATTTCTCTTGTTTTTACAACCTCAATGTGGATTAATAGTTTTGCAATACATCACATTTGTTATCGCTACTTTCTTCCTCGAATATTGCGTTTCTTGCCTTAGTTGTCTTAGCATCCAATACTAATAATAAAAAATCGGGAAAATATTTCTTACCCGCCAAACTAAACAGAATACCGACCTCATGTAGTTTATTTTCCACCTTATCGTCATTTTTAGTAGGAATGCGAGTGAGGTTTTATCCTTGCTCAGCAAGAAGTTATAAAACTCCAACTAAAAAACCATGTGTGTATGATTTAGCTTAAATTCATTTTAATCTAGAGATAATATATTTTCTTTAAAATTGTATTGTTGATAGCAAATCAATTAATTTTCCTAACATACATTTATCATGCATGTGTATTTTGTTTTGAGATGATAGAAAAGTTAATCGTTATAATTAAACTGTAATATCAAACGCGACAATAGTAAGATAGCAATTTTACGAATTCCTCAGAATTCTTTCAATTGGAAAATTTATAGAAGAAAGAAATTTCATCTCGAAAATAGCAAAGCATTGCAGAGCAGTTGTCATAAAACAAATGCAATCCTGTATATAGTAACCATGCAGATGCAGTTTCTGCCGTCAACCATTAATGACAAAGAGACAAAAAATTACTCCGACGATTGTTTTGCAATGCGGCAATTAAAATTTGTCAGTATGTTAAAATTCTTAGTGTAATAAAATTTGACTCTTCAAAGAGCAATAGTAAATAGTTTTTTTCGAAGATTGTTTCAGAAAGTGAGGTGCATATATGGAAATGACTGACTTATATAAACTGAAGAATCCAAGCTTTATAAATAATAAATTTAATAGACAGGCAGACCGGCACACCAATCTCAAAACTAAGAAGATTGGTAACATGTATTCGACCAAAACCTTATGAGGTTCCCTCGTAAGTTTGCCCCTATGTATTAAGGCAAAGATGTTTACGTGGTTATTAGAAATGATGGGCGCTTTAATATTAACTTTTTTGAAGTATTTTACAACTAATCAGGAGCATATTGTACCCAGAATACTTTTCATGGAGGATTGAAGAGAGACATTTCTTGACTGTGTGCATCAGTCGTTTCCATGGGCCGCCCTTGTGAAGAGCCGCTGTAAGATTGAAGATCCATTTAGTCACGACGAATTTCTCAACTTCGTGAATCCTTCCTGAGTCCAGAGCTCTCCAGTACTATATACTATACGTAAGTATATATAAATTCACATGGTGTACATTTAAATCACGTATTCCCTTAGACTACTGTGAATGACAATACCCTTCACATTTTGTACTTGATTAATAAGTTTCAAAAACAATCGCACTTGAAGATTGATAACAAGTGAAAACAAAGCAACAATTTTTGCTTTCTGGTCCTGTACATTTTGACGCACAGAAATTACTGATTGCAATTTATCTGTTATCAATTGTTATTCGTTTACTGTTTCGAGATCTGTAAGGGAACTTTACGTGCTATGCAATTAGCTTTTCCATGTTCATATAATTATTTTAGCGTACAAGTCAAACGAGGAGAAAAAGGATTACACGAATTCCCTATTTTGTCAAAAACATAAAGTTCTCGAAAATCGAACATCTGTCCCTTCCGGTTTTAAAAATTCAATTCATATTCATGGAATTTTGCCTTCTCATGATATTAGCGAAAAACGAAAATATTACAGGTATGCCCAAATCAATACATAATTAAGGTTCATCTTTGTAACATACCAAAGTTATCGGAGCATCAGATCTGAACTATTGACTTCAGGTCTCATCAGGATTTTACGAAATATTCATTGCGTTCTCCAAGAAATCTATTATTTTTATTAAGATTATTTTCTCCGTCTTCTGTGTTTTTGACTATTCAATAAACACTAGCTTAACATACAGAAAATTAATAAAAGATTAAATCAATAAATTCCTTTTTTAATAGAATATCTAATATATTTTGATAGCTGTAGAAAAGACCGTGGACGGTATTTTTATTCTATTTCAACGAAATTCTACACTCCTACTAAACTCCGATTTGAATCAAATCACATGATCGACATGGAAGTAATGACGTATTTCAATGTTTGCCAAAATCATTGCCTATTGCTCTCATTAAATGTGTGGGCGAAGTAAAATATTGAAACCAGGCCACCTGTGAGGTATCAAGTTTCCGATATCCTCAATCAAAGTGACAAGTTTAATTCTGTTTACGGAATGATTCATAATTCGTAAATTTACATGCCCACTATCAGCATTTTACATCTTTGTTCGCCGCTGTAAGTTTCATCAAGATTAAAGCTTTTAAAGCACTAGATGTAAATGTTAAGTGCTTTTTAATTTTTCATAGCACTAGATTTCATTCTCTTTCCACGTGAGTCCTTGTTCTCGACTAGTAAATATCGCAGGGTGTGGATTGAATCACTTGATGGACATGACTCACAAGCAACAGAAGTGTATTTACAAAAAACATTGATACGGCATATTTGAGAGTTTTAATTAATGGACCATATTATCTTTTAATGGGAACTGGGCCCATAACGGAAGACTACAAATCATATTTAAATCAAAAGCTCTTGTCAATCTCTACAGCATTGTCAATGGGCACAAAACCACCTTTGGTTCTTTGAATTTTGAGTATTAACATGGAGGTAAATGGGGGCAAAATTAGGTGCTGAATTAGGTGTTTTTGACGTGGTGACAGTTAGTATCAATTCAGAGTTGTTATTGTAAAGAACACATTCTATATAGTCACCAATGCATTGATTTATACTCTAAATGATATTTTGTCCTCAAAACGCGGCGTCAGAATAACACGAATAACACTTCATACTGAACACTAACTTTAGCCCCACTTACTTTTAAAATAAAACTTCAAAGAGCCCAAAGTGGTCTTGTGCACGTTACACATAAAGGACGTGGCCATTGACAATAATGTAGAGCGTGACAAGATATCCTTTGTAATGGTCCGTTATGGGCCCAGTTACCATTAAAACCTAATATGGTATTTTTAACTTGCTACTAAATTTCATTTCCATTGAAGTTTTGCCTATTACCGTCATAAAATGTGTGGGCAAACTAAAATGTTCATAACAGGCCTCCTATCAGGAATCAACGACAATATCAAGATAACCAGAAAACTTTCCGCATACAAAAATTATACATAATTATTAATACCCTTGCTTAAATATTTACGAAGTACATTCCACATTTTCGAATTCCGTGTTTCAACAAGCAATGTTCATGTCAAGCATAGATATCAGCGAAAGGTAAATCTATGTAAAAGCGTTATTCAAAATTATTGCTTAATTCAGGAGACATAATTCGCAATATTCCATTTATCATATCAGCTTTTTCTATCTGCGTTTTCCCCTTCAACAATCATCAAGATTATTGTCTATTAAAGACTCAGATATTTGCTAGATCGTATCTAGACAATTACATACAGTCAACGTACTTGTTTAAAATTATAATTAGTTTTTAGTCAGGTTATAAGGAAACTTCGTTAGGGAAAATCATTCGGCTCACAACTTCCTTGAAAACTCACACGTTGGTGTCCGGCTGTTAAGATGGCGGAAATATTAAAATCCTTTGGAAATACCAGAAAAATTTCTGGATGGTTATTTCATTCTGTACCATTAGAATGGTTTACTCCTGCCAAACCCACATATTCCAAAAAACTCCTCCGACCAAAACTAGACCCAGAAACGAAAGAAAACCTCAAACTAAAGTCCAAAGCCGCTGCAGTATTCACCTTAATCCAACTACTACAAGGGCTTTACGAAATGACAGAAAACAGGGCAAACAACATGGGGGAAAATTCTGAAAAGTCGTTAACCTTGTTATCTGGCGTGCTTCTCTTTACAGTCACAAGTCATATGCACATTTGTCGAGTAAGGGCTCAAGAAATAGCAGCCTTTCTAAATGGTCTCATCCAATTCGAACATGTGTATCAGAAGAGACGAAAAAGGATGATGGAAAGATCAAATTTAGAAAAATTGTTAATATTATTTTCCCAAGCATCATTCCTGTCAGGATCAATTTTTCCAGTTGGGTTCATCTTTGGACTTCATTGGAACACACCTTCGAGAGCAACTTTAGTTGGATATTGGTTGATTCCAAATCTAAATCAATCAGAAACGAGCGTCGTCTTGAATTCAATAACGTTTACCATCAAATCGTCCGTAATTCTGGCAAATTATTGCCTCTGGGGAATGGCCACTGAAGCAGGCATTGTTGTTGTATCAACAATACACTTATTGGCTATAGTCACACTACTAGATGGTATCAATATGTAAGAAAAAAAAAGTATTTCAGGCCGGAGTATTCTAAAATGATAGCGGTCTGCCATTTTTCAAATATACAGCGTACCAAATACTCTGCACTCATGGAGGAGAAATGCTCAAGGACCCAGTCAGAGCAAAGTATTTTGTATACTGTAAATTCAAAAATTTACGGTCCATTATAGTTTTAAATTATCATTCAGAGTAAAAATATCCCTTACATTATTATCGGTTCTGAAAGTATTTTTCATAATTTTTCAGGTTTGATAAATTCTGTTCTGAAAGAGGATTCCAAAGGCAGCAAGTTTCAATTTATCTGAGGTCACAGATTTTTAGACATCTTCAACTTTTGGTTGAGATGCTAAACGAATTTCAAAGAGTTGCTCTTGTTCCAATACT
Organism: Willowsia nigromaculata; assembly: GCA_034700605.1. NCBI lineage: Eukaryota > Metazoa > Arthropoda > Collembola > Entomobryomorpha > Entomobryidae > Willowsia > Willowsia nigromaculata. The sequence goes on along the minus strand of JAQIXX010001970.1, from coordinate 8,517 downwards.
TCTCAGTTCGCTAATTCTAGCAAGTGCTTTCTCTCTAACAAGTTTGGTGAGGAGCACGACTGCAATGACATCTTGCGTAATGCTGCTGCTACTTGTGAATGCAATTTTGGGAATAATGGTTTTGCTGAGAGGAATGTCGGAGATTTATCGGTCATCAAAGAAGCCTTTGCAAATTATGTGTTACCAATGTACTAGCTCTGTTTCCAGACGAGAACAAAAGTGGGAGCAGAGGTTCTACAAATCTTGTCGTCCTCTCAGAATTCAAGTCGGATCGGAGCATTTTGTGGATGAACTTACTCCATTGAATTGCATGCAACTTGCTATGAGTATTAGTGCAAATATGCTACTCTTAGGAGACCAGAGTTAGTATTAAAATAAAATTTAAAAAGTCAAGATAAATAAGCATAATTCAAACTACATACTCTTCTTCCCATTGCATTTATATCGGGGTAATAGCAGGAACCAGTCATATGATTTAAGACAGATAATTTCTTGTATACTTACGAGAAATAATTTTCATTGAAAGTCGAAATTTATCTTATAATAACCGAATTTTGTTTTACTGTTTTGAAATGTGCTTGCGAAACTTACTTCTTAATAAAATGGACAGTTATATGGCCATATAATATTTTCGACTTGCAAGTCAAAAGATTACAATAGAAGGACTAGATGTTAAAGTTTTGTCGAATTAGAAAATCAATCAGGATTTTACATCTGAGTTCTCTGCTCTAGGTCTCATCATGATTATAATTCATAAATGATTCAGTTGCTTTCTCCATGATATTTGTATCTTCATTTCAACATATCAAGATTACTTTTGCTCAATTTCAGGTGTTTTTAGTTTTGCATAATATACACTAACTGGAAATTAATTAATTAACCGGAAAATTAAAAAAATATTAAGTCATTGAAAAGCTTTCATCACAAAATGTCCACCATATTTTTTGAAAGCTGTCGAAAGTCTTTTGACGATTTTTCATCATGTTCCTACGGAATGGTATACTCCGACTAAATTCCTGTGTCAATCAAATGTCCTGATCGACAGGACGGACATAGAAGTAGATATGTATTCAAGTATTTTCAAAAAGATAGGCCATATTGAAGAAACTTTTAGAAATCTTTATTTCATTATTACGTTTCAAGTTCATAAATAATTGCCTGTTATTATCATAAAATGTGTACACAAAGTAAAATAAATGTTCAGAAGAAGTCCTCTATGAGAAATGTAGTGACCGATGTTCTCAATAAAAGTTAAATGATGACATGATAATGTCAAAACCATCAGATAACTTCAATTATATTAGAAGTGGTATAGTCAATATTATTTATTTATTGATCAATTTATTGCGAACTACATTATATATTTTCGAGTTCCGTCGTTCAACAATCAACCCACTAACGAACATTAAAGATATAAATCAACAAAATGAAAAGCTGAACAGGATGGCAGATAATTTATAATAAATTTTACTTCATATCAGCTTTTCCACATCCTCATTCTCCACTTCAAGTTACATCATGATTAGAGCTATACAAGATAAAGATATTTGCTAAATGTATTTCGGGGAAAAATTATATAAAGCGTGCTCCTATAAAACTAATTATTACTGCTCCAGGATTTGACCAACTTGCTCTATGAAATCCTGTCGTACGACCAAAAAATCGTTTAAAAATTCTTACGTTGATTAACAGCTGCTAAAACAACAGAAACATTGAAATCCTTTGGAAGCACCAGAAAAATTTCTGGGTGGTTATTTCAATCCGTCCCATTAGAATGGTTTACTCCTGTGAAACCCACATATTCCAGGAAACTCCTCCGGCTAAAACTAGACCCAAAAACGAAAGAAAACCTCAAACGAAAGTCAAAAGCCGCTGCAATATTTTTTCTTGTCCTAATTCTACAAGGGTTCTACAAAATGGAAAAAAGCAGGGCAGAAACAATGGCAAACAATTCTGAAAACAATTAAACCATGTTATCCGTCGTACTTTTCTTTACAACTACAAGCCATATGCACATTTGTCGAGTAAAGGCTCACGAAATTGCGACCTTTCTACATGGTCTCATCCAGTTTGAACATTTGTAACAAGAAAGAGGGAAAACTTTTATGGAGAGATCAAATTTGGAAAGATTGTAGATTCTCTTTTCTTACGCTGCATTTTTAACAGGAGTAATTTTTCCAGTTGGATTTGTATATGGACTTCATTGGAACACACCTTGGAAAGCCAGTCTAGTTGGATATTGGTTGATTCCGAATGTAAATCAATCAGAAACGAGCATCATCTTGAATTCAGTTACATTGGGAATAAAAGCGTTTGTGTTTCTATGCAATTATTGTCTCTGAGCTGGTTTTTATGTTTACCTTGTATGAGAGATTATTTAGTAGAAAAAAAATATTTAAAAGTTGTTCAAATTGATATAAGCAATATACTTGCAAACTTACGGGATAAAAGTACCATAAACTCAGATTGGCTGGAGAACGGGAAGCATTATTTCAGCTTCATTTATGTAAGTGATGAGAAAATATCTGGTAATTACAACATTGTTAGTGGATAAAAAAAATCAAGTAATTTGTGTGGGCATGCATGAACTTACATATATTCTACATAGCCGATGCAAAGATTTGGATATCCGCATTAAATTATAAGTACATTATGTTTTTTATTACGAGAAGCTACTATTATGATTTTATAACTTTTATGACTATTCCATCGATTACAGAAATAAAATTATTTCGCTTTCAAATGGAATACGCTGAGGTGGAAATGTGACAGAATCGGAGTATTTCTATTTATGATGAAAGTAGGAAATAGATGGGACCAAAATTTCCTCCTCATTTGACGAGTTGACAGACAGCAGAAGTATATAGTCTCCCTCTGGATGATTATTTCAGTTTATTCGAAGGGAATGGTTCACCCTGGCATTTTAGGATCGAAAAATGATAAAATATAGATAAATTGAGCATGTTGAAATTTATTAGTTTAAAAAGTACGATAATTCTTGTCTCAATATTCACAAGCACTCCACGTAAAAAAAAATTATTTTGACTTTTTCATACCGCCATATCCTAATCCACGCAAGTTCTTGTTCTCGACTAACCAATGTCAAAATTTATTGATAGAATCACGTGTTTGACATTCCTCTCGTAGAGTAGCGGCATATTTGAGTATTTTCAAAGAGTTACATGGATATTCCATATTAAAAATCTTCATTAAAATTTTATTTTATTAGTTCATCTCATATTCTCAAAAATATTGCCTGCCTATCACTATCACAAAATAAGCGGGCGAAGAAAATGTTTAAAGCTATTCTCTTATAAAAGTGTCCGGTATCTTCCATCATAGTTTCATAACGATGATATCGCTTTCACTCGAATTTGCTTTTATGCAAGCAACGGTATATTTCATAAGTTGTGTTCAATTTATTCCAAAGTACATTCCATATTCTCGAATGACGTGCTTCAACAATTCATGCTCTTATAAATATTAAAGATACATGTCCACAAAAAAGAAAATATGGAGCAGAATGGTATATAATTTATGAAATTATCAACATAATCTCAGCTTTTTACATCATCATTCTCCGCCTCAGGTTTCATCAAGATTATAATATAGGTTTTTTTATTTCTCTTTTTACTCTTATCGAGTCGAATGACACATAGAGCATCGGAACTTTTACACTAAAAAGTTATAAAGCATTGAGATTGTAGCTTTATGAAACTCAAATATTTCCTAACTGATATTCAGAATACACAGAATATAAATTGTGCTCCTCAAAATATATCATTATTCTTGTTCCAGGTTATGAAAAAATAAGCCTCATTGTGCGTTTTGCAAATTGTTTTAAAAATCACATATTGATTTCCAGCTGCAACCATGACTGAAATACTAAAATCCTTTGGAAATACTAGAAAAATTTCGGGATGGTTATTTCATCCCGTTCCACTAGAATGGTTTATTCCAGCAAATCCCACATATTCCAAGAAACTCCTCCGATCCAAAATAGACCCAGAAACGAAACAAAAGCTCAAAAGAAAGTCATATTCCGCTATAGTACTCACTCTTATCATAATTTTACAAGCGCTACACAAAATGACTGCAAGCAGAGCTGAAAACATCACGGACGATTCTCAAAAAACGTTAACGTTGTTATCTGTCGTACTTCTCATTACAATCACAAGTCATATGCGCATTTCTCAAGTGAAGGCTCCAGAAATAGCAGCCTTTCTAAATGGTCTCATCCAGTTTGACTATTTGTATCAAAAAAGAGGAAAAAGTTTCATGGAAAGATCAAAACTGGAAATGTTGTTGATTCTCTTTGCCCACGCAACATACATATTAGCAGCAATTTTCCCAGTTGGATTCGTATTTGGACTTCATTGGAGCACGCCTTGGAAATCAACTTTGGTTGGATATTGGCTGATTCCGAATCTAAATGAATCAGAAACTACAATCATCTTGAGTTCAATTACATTGGGAACAAAATCATTTGTATTTCTATGCAACTATTGCCTCTGGGAAACGGCTGCTGAAGCGGCTGTAATTGTTGTATCGACAATTTACTTGCTGGCTATAGTCACTTTGCTTGACGGTATCAATATGTAAGAAAAACATTAACAATTTTGAAAATCCCAAGTTATTATCTAAACTAATCATTCTTCATTATTTTAGGTTTGCTAACCTCTGCTCTGAAAGAGGATTTGAAAGAGAGGAAATCTCAATTGATCGAAGGTCACGCATTTTCAGACATCTCCAGCTTTTGGTTGAAATGCTTAATGAACTTCAAAGAGTTACTCTTCTTCCGGTACTTCTCAATGCGCTAATTCTAGGATGCGCTTTCTCTTTAACAACTTTGGTGAGAAGCAGAACAACAGTAACATTTTGCCTAATGCTGATGTTGTTTGCGGATGCAGTTTTGGGAATCATAGTGCTACTGGGAGGAATGTCGCACATTTATCGGTCATCCAAGAAGCCTTTGAAAATTATGTGTTACCATTGTAGTTGGAATGTTTCCAGAATGGAACAAAAGTGGGAACAGAGATTCTACAAATCTTGTGCTCCACTTAAAATTCAAATAGGATCTGAGCATTTTATAGATGAGTTTACTCCTCTGAAGTGCATGCACCTTGCTATAGATATTAGTGCGAATATGCTATTGTTGGGAAACTAGGAGTAATATCGAAAATTGTCTATGTTGTCATCACTATGGAGGTTTTCGAAACATTTTATTTGAAATTTCTAGTAAATTATGCTTTTATTACTAAATATAGTAATGTTTTACATATTTCTTTAAAGTAAAAATAAACTTTACATTTAAATGTCAATGGAGGCATTTTTGTCTTCAATCGTTTTGGTTCATAACTTTTGAACTAATTTAAATTTCGAAATTCTAAGAAATAATACTTCTAGAGAATTTAATTGCGGTTCTTACGCGCTTAGTTTCATATCTGTTTTTTTAATTTATGGGCTCCAGAGAAATCCCGGCGGAAAGTGTTTTTGACACTTCAAGCTCTTTTACGGGAAATGGTGGGCCTTTCTGAAATTTTCAAAGATGGAATTCTACATAGTTTTTGATGCTATACTAGCCTATGATAATGATTTTTCAAAATTTGATAATGGATTTCCACCTCTTTCCTATATGAGATGATTTTACCCAGAATTGTTTGGCTGGTTCGTGAAAAATAGCTGCATAATATTTTACGGGTTATGATGAAAATCAAGTTTACCTGAATTTAACTCTATTAAGAATTCTTGACTCATATGTTGTATGAAGTTCATTTACGTTGTATATAGAATTAAGGCAATCCTATTACTTTCAGGTTTTAAACAAAAAGTTCCTTATTTCGAGTTCAGCAGGTAGTTTTTAGTATTCCTTTAGTATTTTCAAAAAAGATTAATACCATCTTAATGTAAATACGATTTTGTACATATAAAACTTTGGTTTGAAGGACTTTTGGTTCATTCAAAAGGTGTCAAGCCAACTTTCCGTTGCTTGCAAAACAAGCAGCCTCCTCCGTTGAAATTTTACTGAATATTTCCATCAATTGATTTTTCCCCTGCTTTAAACTGATTTAATTAAAACATGAATAAGGTTTGAACGCAATATCATTTCTAAATGAAAATTTGCATTTGCTACTTTTTTATCGCCGTATTTATGCTCGCAAAGCTGACAATCTATTATTTAACTTCTGGTGAAGTATATTTTTATATGAAGTATAAATCTGGTTTGCTAGCATGTTTCTCCTAGCATAAACTAATCTAACCCTAAACAATATTGAAAAGCTTTGAATTCTAACCTAAATTGTAAGTCTACTACTAAAGTTCTACGTTTCATGGTTTTTTTCGGAAATTAAAATCTAACCATAACTATGAAAATGAATCTTAGGAGGCGATATAGTGTTTATTACGCCGCTTGAGCATCTGCGAAGACAAGTGTTGACTTTACCTGTCTAAAATTATAACCTACCTATTATTATAGCTTCCTTTCAGCCCACCAAATTTGAAAGGTTAGCCGGGCTACAAATACAGGAAATACGATATGATTCCCAAGATAAAACTTAGGTATGTAAAGGTTTTCGGACCAATTAAAGCTAAAATAGTGCATTCGTGCGTTTAAAAAAATCAATTTCTTTTCATGGAAATTTGAATTTGTAATTTTAATTTACACAATTTTCAGGCACGGTTAGGAAAATATCTCAAAATACACATTTCAGAAAGTCAGTCAAATAGAAGGAATTAAGTTTTTCTTTATTGGTTTGTGAACTATGAAGTTTACACATGCAGATTGTTCCTTTTAATGTTTCTTTACAAATTTATGAATTCCTGGTAGACTAGCAACTTTAGTGATGATCTGACTTAAGCACACACATCTCTTGATCTGACGATCCGGAACACCTAAGCTACACGTCAAGAAAACTGCAAAATTCACATTATTCTTTCCGTGCTTATCAGTAGTACAAATGTTGAGATATGAAGAGAATCATGTTTCAGATGTGGTATTTGCGTTATATAAAATAACAAAAAAATTATTGTTTACTAGTTCGGAATAGTTATACATGTCATGCCCGAAATGATGTATGTCCGAATATCCTTTACACAGAGTTTATTGGGATAATATTTTAAATTTTATCTAATTTGTAGAGGCTTTAAATGGCTTTTACACGATATGCACTTTTTGATTGAAACATGTCACACATTTAATGTACAGCATTCTAACACATGAAGTATGAAAATTTACGTAAATGAAAATTACGTGGGTTGCATCTCATCATACAGTTGCTATGCAGTCCACGATAAAATGCCAATTATTTAGTCACAAATTTCATATCATTCGGGAAAGATAAATGATCAAGGGATATGAAGTCAATAGATTTAAATTTTGGATTTAAGAATAAATTCATGCAATTTAAAGTGAGGCATAACGTATTTTTTAACATATGTAGTTCTGATGTAGTTAATGCTTGAAAATATGTTAGCTAAAGCACTTTTCAAATGAGAATGCTGAAATATGTTTTTCATAAAAAAGTATTTTACATCGGTTAGACCGACACGCCTTTAAATGGCTTATGTAAATGTCAGTGCACGTAAGTAAAACATGGACAGTACGACAATAATTCACTTGGAAATAGTCTAGATAAATTTTTTATTTGCCCATGGGTGACTGAAGTAAATTCGAACATTAAAATATTTATGCCGCTATCAGTTGCATTAGTTATAGAGGGAAATATAAACATCTAGAGTAAAATTTATTGTTTAAATTTAATCATTAATTTTAAGGATTTTTCCAGTATAACATCAAACTACGTTATGGTTTAAAGGTGTAATGGCTACACTGTAGCCTAAGTCCTATGTATGTCCTATCAAAAATTAGTGAAGGATATATCAGAACATTATTATTTGTCATAAATATGTCATACGATTTCTAATTAACAGTTAAGCCAATTAGCCTTTACAACATAAGAACTTAATTTAGTAATTATCAGTTTAAAAGCTTACTAAGAGAGACACTAAATTATCGACGACCACATTACCCTACTCTAGAAATGTGCTGGTATTCACATTACAAAACGGATATGTTGACTGCATTGTAACTGATCTAAACGATTTTGCCGATTTATACAAGGAGCTTCTTGGACGGGAGCAATTCATCAGCCTTTCCTGAAACAACTTCCAGTTTTGATCCATTGTATCAATCATGACACATTCCATGAAGAATGTCAATACCGATATTATAGCTCCTACCACAGGTATGATTGCTAAAGAAAATCCCATTGCAGAATTATCATTCAAAAGAACATTTCCATATTTTATGAACGCAAAGGTGGACACAACCGCTGTCATTATTAGAGCCAAGCTATGATATGCGATTCTCATATTCGCCATCCAAATATTTACCAGGCCGGTCGTCACCTGCAAGGTTCGATAGAAACAAATGATTTTTTCCTCTTCAACCTTACCAAATGCCTCGGTAGATACCAGGTATTTCCCTTGTTTCATGATGATTTGTTCCTGGTCAGTGGG
>JAQIXX010001969.1:0-28195 GCA_034700605.1 Willowsia nigromaculata | reverse complement strand
TTAGGTGGTAAGTTACCGTGGATTCTTTCCACCTAAAAAATGACGATTAGGTGGAAGATAATCTATACGAGGTGGAAATCTTTTTAGTTTAGTGGGCAAGAAACTTTTTCCCATTTACATTTAACTGAAAATAAATTTTCGTTAAAATTATGCGGAAAACAACTATAACTGCGTGAATTCGTTGTATGCATTAATATTTTCATAATTTTGAAAGTTACTAATGGATCATATCAATTTATTATAAAGCTTATTTTTTGCTATTTTCCCTCGGTATATTTTGTTCTCAAGGGGTAAGGTATGTTTCGAATACATTTTCGTACTTTCCATTAATATTGTGGTAACTTTGTAATATTTTATTTCAGTGCACATTACGTGCCCTTACACTTCTACTCTTTTCAAAATAAGGTGCAGGAACGTACCAAAAGATACATGTAGCATAATGAATTACTGAAGTATTTTTTTGTAAAAATAATAACAGTATTAGCTAGTGTATCTGAAATATGTAAATATTTATAGGCCAAAAGATAATTATTTTGTATGATCTTTGTAAGCAATAGCGTTATCAAACAGACTAACTGACAACAAATCTTGGAGTGACTGACTGACACTATACAATTGTCTTTGTTATGATTGAGTGCATTGCAAGCTGTCTCATCCTGTGACAGGGACCGATTACCTCATTCCGTTCATGTTCCACTCTGAGTGTAAAATTAGACAAGATTATTCTACTCTTACGAATATCGTCACGTCTGATGCCTGATGATGTTAAGAAAATTTGTTTGCATCATAATCAAAAATTTCATTCTTCCTGGATTGTCCAGCAGAGAGGTTTTCCAGCATAAAAAGGTCTTTGTATATAAATTCCATCTAAAAACTTCCTCACAAATGATGACCCAGCATTAGATATTAAAAAGAGGAACGGACAACCAACTTCAATGATATTGGTCCATTGTTACATTTGCAGATACTTACACTACACACTGCCCGAATGCATGTAATTTCACCTGGATTGAATGCTGTTCCCTGGAAAGAAACATCTTGTAAAGTAAAGAATAGACCATGAAAAACAGCACGAAGAAGAGAATGCAGTTTTATTTCAGTCTATTGACGATGATGATGTGATGGCACAGCTGGAGTTTAACATCACATCGACATCATGCATGTCTTTTTGAAACTGTCATTCGCATTGTAATGGAACATCTGGCTATGTGCCTATTTTTATATGTATACCTCTCCGAAGAATTAAATTTTCTTCCAAGTAAAAGGTCTTTTGTGTTCCTTGTTGTACCCTTAAAAACCTACTTCATCCCTTCAAGTTTCTGAAGCATTTCATATTCAAAAGAATTAAAAAGGCTACGATTATGAACACCAGCGTCATCATTCTCCTCGTCGTCTTCCAGCATGCTTAAAAAAGAAAATTTGAAGGAACATTGAATTTCTTTGTTACCAACTCAGGAGATGATTGCTGAAGTGAAAGATGTAAGGTCAAAGGATCATGTTCTATGTACATTTTTGTTGACTGACATGGTGTTACTTGATCTTGAGCTATATTAGTTATCCGGCAATGAGCAGCCTGCCAGCCTCAATGCAGGCCAACAATCAAATCCAAACTCCTTTGTGAGGCTGCTGCTGTTGTGATGCTGCACTATCCCATCAAAAATGCAAGCGTTACAAGATGAAATTCATAAACATAACTGGAGTGCAGTACAGCAAGATCAGGACGGACGGATGAATGATGAAAATGGACAAACGAGCTGGCATTATCATAATGTGCTTTTTAAATGCGAGCCCTTCCTCCTTTCGTTCGTCATTGCTACACAAAATGCGAAGCGAAGAGGAACAAAGTAATGTGCAGTAAAAAATGTACAATACTTGTATTATCTAGCTTACCTACTACTAGCCCTTTTTTGTAAATGAATTTTGAATTGCTGGTTTCAAAAATGTGTACTAAGACCATTGTACTTTGAGTAAAAGTATGTAGCTGAGTTTAGAATTATATTACATAATATATACGTTTTGCCAGATATATACTTATAAACACAACTCGTTGCTTACTTGACTAGAACGTTTTGGGTGGCATCGTCACAAATAAAGGAAATACAGTTCTATGCATACAGAACATATAGAGAAACACCACTCGTTAAATTACCTTCCTTGAATATACCGATAATGAATGTGTGCATGGCCTTTTTCAAATCTCAAAAGAATAAGAATACAAGAACCTGCCTGCCTTTTACCTGCGTGTGTGTGTAATCATGACTGCTTTGTGCTTTCCTTGTATGACGGGATCATGTATAGTAAGATGACATGACAAAGCAGTGCTCTTTCTTGTATTGCATGCTTTTCTATATCTTTTCCTTCATGGTAAAGAGATTTTATTCATTCGTTATCTACTTTCCAACTAATAATGTACCCTTGCCACAGAACTATGCGGATGATAATAAATAAGATTTGACGAATAAAATAGCCTCATTAGCTATTATGTTACTTCCTTTTCTTTTTTTACTTCAGCCGTTTTTAACGTTAGTTGGGTTGTAATAACAGCGCGATGCTCAGGACTGTTTCTTCCAGCATTTAATGATCCTATGATGGCCATACGTACGAAATGTATTTAACGGATTTCTCAAAGGATGGAATTTCTTAGCGCGGGTATTTCTTGGTATATCCTCAAAAGAAAAGTAGAATTTATTGACAAGATAATAAGAATTCAATGTAAAGAAAACCAGCAAAAGAAATTGTATGTTTATCTAACGGTAGAGATTATAGTTTGTGAAAAAAGAAGTATTGGTTTATGAAGTACCAACATCAACCAACTTCTCGATTGGACAAACAATGCGGTGACGACAAAGATCTTTACAGTTCTCAAAATAAATTGTAGCTTTTATTTTCATTTCAAAGTACATTAAAAAACAGTTTTCTAATCACATTGAAAACTATAATGACACATTCTGTTTGGACCATTAAAGTTTTATTATTTGAGGCAACAAAAAATAAAAATGGATTTTATTTTACTAACTAAATCAAACAATAGTAAAAATACAAAGTATTTACAGGTCTTTGTAGAATAATGATGCACTCATATGAGTATTTTCAGGCGACCCATTATTGATTGGTACATATTATCGGGATAGAGTTAAAAATTTACTTAATATTACTTTCTTACACAATAAACAAAAATAAAGCGTCTTCAGCAAGAACATTAACCAATTCAACAAAACTTTTTTACAATTATTTTTCATTCCATTGAATAACCAAATCTTTACAAGCATTAATCTACAATTTATATTAATAGTAAATACGCAACGGTCACAGCCTGTGACTCGCAGCTCTTGCATCCTCAGTTTTACCAGTAGTTGCATCTTGTAAGTTTTAAAAATGTGGTTGCGTCAAGTCATCCCATAAAATAAAATAACACATGATAGTTGACACAAAAATGTCATTGAGAACATCAACAAGACATTAAATAGCCAAACAATCCACGATACATTGCCACTATAAAGAACAAAGCCTTTCATACTCAAACAAGCTAGCCTATCCACAAGGAAAACGTCAATAAAATAGGGCAGTTATACATGACAATCTGAAAAATATCTTAACTATTTGGGCCAACAAAGTTTTATAAATAAATGAAACATGTCTACGTTTATATTTGGTGTATCGATCGTTGCATGCTGCACGCATCATGATATTATAGCCACAGGAAATTTCACTTTTTTGAGTTTATAACAACAAAATGTATTTTTAACACGTTAGAAAAGGGTTGAGCTGCTGTGAAGGGCTTGGCTTGGCGGTTACATGAATGAGGAAAGAGAAAAAAGCAATATCTAATCAGACTACTGTCTCAAGTTCTTTATGGAATAAGTCTAATTGGTCTCGACATTTTTTATGAGAGGTAGCTGTCAGCGGCTTCTGTTGCTCCTGTCGAGGTATCATATCATAAAATAATAAAGGGTGTTGTTTTCTTGTAGGTGGTGGTTGAAATCTCGCACTCACTGAAGCATCAACACTGCAATCATCCCTAGCAGCAGAATCACTAGTTGTTGGTAAGGTATTAGTGATGGTGCTTGTGGTAGCAGTGGCACTAATACTATTTAAAGCATCAACATTACCATTAATATTATTGCTTGCAGCAGCAAGCTCCTTTGCTGGAGGTGAGGCGCCACGACCAATAGGCCTTTGTCTCTTCTCAAGATGCCGGAATCTTTTTTTCTTTGAAATGGTCTTATCACAAGTGGATTTGTGTTTTAGAGGGACATTATTATTTTTTGAAGTGGCTGATGACAGAACAGTCAATCCTTTGTCATTTCTAGTGTGAAGGTGATTTTGATGTGCCGCATACCGGCGGAGGCTGCCGCTATTTTTACCATGTCTTTTAATGCCATTATCTTGCTGAAGGGGCTGATGATGATGATCAGGGTGTTGATGCGTGTTATTACAACCGCTACCGCTGCTATTATTATTATTGTTATTATGACTAATGTTGTTAATGGCAAAGGTACGCGGGTGACTAGCCATCAGCCAGGTTCTCACATATTCTAAACCAGTAAATTCTTTTGGACACCTTTGCTGGCTACTGTCACCACCATCATCACATCCACCCAAAGAGGGTATCATTGTTGATGCTGCCCAAATAAACTGACTAAGCTGAGTTGGTCGCGGCTGCTCTTGATTTTGACTATGTGGATGACGATGGTAATTGTTTTGTTGGTGATTGTGCCATGTATAAGTTGCCGATGAGAAGTGTGTAGAGAGAGATTGACCATCATCCTCCACTTGATTGTTATTCGTGGTGAACTCGGTGTCAGACGGATAGTCTGTTGTGTCGGAGTCGGCAGGTGCGTATGGATAGGGGGATTGTGAGACTGCTGGGACTTTTGGATATTGGCTTTGTTCGTCCTGCCAATTCCTCATCATTGTGACATCATTGATGGTTGGGTTATTGTAATGACCTACAACCTCTGGAAGATGATGATGATCATCATCAGCAATGCTTCGTGGATCTACACAGTTGGTCAAAAGTGGATCGTGATTTTGCAGACATTTGGCACAAAGAATTCTAAGTTTTTGACATCCACCACCACCACCGGTAGTTCTTCTCAAGTCTGCCGTATCTGACAGCCTAGCAATTTGGCGATGGTAATGGTGATCATCGTCGCTAGTATCCTTACCACTCTTTTTACAACACTCTTTCCTATTTAGGGAATTTTTCCCGAGTGCGTGTTCACCCTCGCATATTAAAATCCCATAAGAGTTGTCGATCAACTTTTCGTAAATGTTATTATTATTGCTATTTCTACCACCCGCTTGAACTAGATGGTGATCATCCGGACAACCATTAAACAGCAGAGGAGACATCCCGCACTGCTTTCTATTATTTTTTGCTCCTTCAGGACTAGGACTTGTATCCACTTTACACAAACACCTGCTCACAGTCTTTGAATCAGAAATTTGGTGGTGTGGCGGAGGGTAGTTCACTATCACTCTTGATGCTTTTTTAATTTCCACAGGGGTTGAAGCTCGAATCTCACAGAGTCCATCGAGGGATGTGAGACTAGCTCCATCGGATAAATAGGTTTTGCCCGTAATTTGGTTGCGTATCTGACGATGAGTTGCCCCCTTTGTAGCTCGCTCAATTGGATCAACTTCATCATCATCATCGTGAGTACGGTGTGAGGGAAGAAAGTAGGGATGATTTTGCTGGTAAACTGATGATACTGATGGTGTTCCTCCAATGTCCAAAGGAAAAGGCTTTGAAGATGCGACTGGAGTCGTATTTGCACTTCTGGCTGCTCTTAACAATAACGCGTTGGAAGCAACCGGAGTCCGGCTTTGCTTTTGCTTATAACTCCTTCCCGTTCCTCCTCCACTTCGACCTTCAAAGAAAACTACGGAAAAATCACAGTTTCCCTCCTTGTCCGGATTTTGGTTGTGGTGATGCTGTCGTTGTTGTTTCGGCTGCTGTTTCCTAGTTGTCCGTTTTGACTCTTCCGTTTCCTCTGTGCTCGCTTTAGTTCCCAAATCAATGTACTTCTCTGGGCAATAAAATAATCTGCTCTCGTTTGTTGCTGTCGGCTCGGGCATTACTAGAGTGTTCGTGTTTCGACTATTTGAGGAGCCACCGCTACCACTGCTATCATTGCAACACGTCTCCGGGAGCCAACTTATTGGAGATTTTATGGAAATTGGCATGCATTTATTCGAATTAGATGTCGTCGAGTGATGTTGTTGCTGCTGCTGCTGGTGCAACCGGGTAGACGGAGATGATGATGACTTGAAAGATGATATCGCCACTCGGGTTTCCCCTTCCTCCGTACAAAGTTCTCCATCCCCTTTCACGCTTTCACGGTCCTGTGATGATGATAAAAAATGTATTAAATAAAGTGGATTTTCTGCATCAAATGAGCTCTAAATACATATACCGAAAAAGGCTTTCGGTCCCACATTGCCCCTACAGTATCATGCATTTATTTTTTCTATCAAGCAATGAATTTCAATTTTTCAAGATTTTTACTGCGCTTGATGACAAAGTGTCATGATTTCCATCCATATTATTAAAGTATTTGGGAGCAGTTGAATGAATTGTATTTTTAACGAAAAACAAAGTTACAAACACAAAGTTGTGAAACTTTCATTTCATATTGAACTCCATTTTTAATCTCCTAGATTGATAGTTGAAATCAATATAATATGGAAATAACTTTAGGGCTGCTGAGTATAAATACATGAGCAGTGAAAAGCATGCATAAAATTTAATATCTGAACACATCTACACATTTTTATTAGATTTTGTTTAGTGTGCGTATAGATGATAACACACAAATGATTCCATTCGCAGTACCAACAAATGGCCCGAAGCTTAAAAAGTTCTTTCTGGGAGATTGTAAACTGATGATGATGAGAAAGGTAATTATTTACCTTACTCCATCATCATCATCTTTTTTACTTAGCCAACTTAGCATTTGCATTAAATAAAAAACTACATGATAATGTGATATGATGGTGATGATGATACTACTTCTTGTAAGCCTTTAGGACAAGATACACTTGAACAAATTATGAAATGCATGAGCATTCTTTCTGCTGATGATGGTAATGAAGACGATGATGATTTACCATATAAAAAGAAGATAGTACACAGTAGCCAAAATACCACGAGCTGCGTAACATGTAAGTAAAATAGTATACATAAATGCTGTAATAATGTAATAATCATATTGAAAAACTGAGTTTCCTCTCTTGTCTGCCTCTGCGTGTACATGTAGAGAAGTGGATTGAATTGAACGCGATGCGGTGGAGGAGCATCAATCTCAAAAACTGAAAATGACTCTGTGATAATGCCGTAATGATAGGGTGGCTGTGAAATATACGATGATTACTTGTTCCACTCCTCATCGCGCGCACACGCATAATCATGGTTCTCCTCATATAACTCGAACATAAAAATTCATCGCAAGCCTTGACTAGTGACTACACACGGCTGCCTATTACGCATACATAAATTTTCAGTTTTCTTGATTCATACCATTTCGATTCATATCTGTAGGATAATAATACGCTTGTATAAAAGCGAATTTACATATAATGATCTTGGCATTAACTACAAGTACTTTGTACTTTAGCTACCAAGGAAGGCCTACTGTTTCACCACATACCTAATATGCTCTTACCCTTTCATTTGAGTTTTTTCTCAACTTTCTTTTTTGTTTCATTTGTTGTTACAAAGCGCATCTACTGAGTGCGGCAGAGGTGGTAGTTATGCCGGTGCGATGGTGTATCATAATCTTTCCATTCACGGCAATTTATATCACGTTAAAATCCCATAACTTGTATCAGTCAGTCGACTTGTCAAGAAAACTCAACAAACGAGGGAAGCCGATATAGTGTAGGATGTTGCTCAGTTTAGTAAAACAATGAAAAATATAAAATGGGTTTTGTACATATTTAGCAGAATGGTGAAGCATTGTGGTAGGGTTGGAATGGAGTCACATTTTCCCTTTACAATAATAACAAACCCATTAAAAATGTCTGTCTGCGTTTTTAATGTTCATACATTTTTCTTCAAAATCAGACACGGATTTACCAAAAATAGTTTTCCACAAATCGGCATTCCATTTACACCTCCATTAAGGGGATGAAAAGAAGAAAATAAATGGTAAAAATGTATATTCAGCACAAGATTGGTTTCAAGCTATGAAATTTTGCGGCGGAGATGATAAAATAAGAAAGGTTCAAAACGAATTGCCCATCTTTTGATTTTCATACCGTGTCTTCTCCACACACAATAAAAATCTTTTAGTTCACTCTTTCAATGCCACCTTCATCCGATTGACTGGGAAAGGATTAAGAGTACACTAAGTACATTATTTTGTACCTGGTTTTTTTGTACTAATGAAACATAAATAATAAATGCATATGACAAATACCTATGGCAAGTCTAATTCTACAATAAGCTAGTGAAAACGTCAGTGTCGTAGCACAGTTTGAATTTGCTCTCGTTGTTGACTCTTGCATTGTTGAGTCCATCACTAATCCTATTCCCAATAAAAAATACAGATATTATTATCCTCCTCAGTTTTCAAGAGAACACAACATCGGGCAAAAGGACGATTGTGTATATGAAAGGGAATTTTTTGAGACCACAAAATACTCTAAACTGACGGCTGCCAACAGACAAGTAGTTAACTTGACTTATTTTAACGCAAAAGTGATGAATCTCCTATCCCCCGACCGTAGCTAATCCTCTTTCCGTAGAACAAGAAAGATGTATTACCACATAATAACCGTCTAACTAGGAAAAGTTAAGCCATTTTGATGGATTTCGTCCTGACAGGTAGATTCGTTTCGTTCAAAGAATAAGAACACATCTCAGGAGAATGATGATTAGTGCATTGCAGTGAGAGTGTGTTGGAGAGAAAATTCTTTTCTGGTACTTACGATGACAGATTCAATTTTTCAATCTTTCTCGTGTCTTTACTATTTGCTTCTCGCGTCACTGAATACAATGCATGCAACAAAATACTACCCTATTGTTTTTCTCATCCGTATCCATTTATTCTATTATGGGGATATGGGGAATGATTATTGCATTTATTTAACTAACTTTTGCTCCTTCCCCCTATTGCAGGCTTTTATTTTTTGTTCTTACCTGGTTTGTTTGGTTGAGGTACTGATGAGATTTCTTTAGACTGTCATTAGTGCAACTTTTGCTGCTTATTCTCCTGGTCAATGCTTCCTTAATGTTTGTATAATTATTGTTAGTCACGGGTTCACAAGAAGGGGTTGTAGTTATTCTTCCACAAGCTTTCGTCGTCATCCTTTCATCCTCATGATATCTCATCTTTTGCTCTGGCCTGCTGCTGCTGCAATTTTTGAAGTTGTCATTGTTGTCCTCAAACTCCTCCCTGCACATATTGACACCGGTGTGATCACTTGGGATGCCAAGATCTGGGAAAATTGTCGCTTTTTTGGTGACTATTTTGCTCTTTATTGTGCTATTGCTTCTACTGCCACTGCTGTCCTCAGTTGACTTGTTATGACTTAGATTGTAAGGATATTGGCGCTGCTGCATAGCCATTAGCTTTCCGAGGTCTTGCTGCTCCTGGTACTCATTGTATTTTACAAAGGTGACATCACACGGTTGATGCTGATGTTCACTAGAAGACAACTTGTTATTCGGACTTTCTTTGCAAAAAGTATGCATTACGTCATGCTGCTGTTGGTCACGACGGCCCTTTCTCTTAATGTTCAAAGGATGCGACAAAGAGGAGCAGCAAAATGATAAACATTCGCCTGTCTCCTTTTTGTTAAAACTTTTTACACCGGCAATTCCACTACTCCCTTTATTCTTGCCGTAGCCACTATCAACATCATCTTCTTCGTCATCGTCGTTAGTGCTTTCGACTTGTTCGTTGTTTGGCATTCCTTTGCGATGCTCCTTGCGCTGGAAGCTTCTCCCTCGGAACTGGTATACTGCTACCAGAAACCATCCGAAAAGCAAGCAAGTTGTGTTCGACACAGTCAAGAGTCTTATATTTGATTCGCTACTGTACCAAATGTGGTGATATATGGTTATGAACACGTTCTCCACTATGGCTAATAGTACCGGAAGGGTAGTCGCCCATGAATTGAGTCTTTTCTGAGTTATTGGATTACCACTACTTAAGTGATACACGCAAGGGGAATTACTCAAGTCCCAAAACAGAACGTAAGTCAATGGTAAAACACGCATAAGCACTTGCCGTTGATTTTCTAGCTTCTGAGTAAATCCATTGTTTGTTGCTAATTTTCTGATGTTGTCGTTTCCAGCATTGTTTCTTCGATGAACGACAACACTTAAGCAGCTAGACAAGCCACCGGATAATGAGTTAAGTCGATTTACATGATCACCTTTTGTTTCATTTTTTATCTGGCAACCATTACTAGCACGGCTACGACCACGTGTGCATCTACCAACACCGTAATCCATATTATTATGATCGTCATCATTATCATCAACGTCAACACCAGCGTTGACGTCGCCATCATTTGCAGGAACAACCACAACTGGCACACCATTTTCCATTAGTAGCTCACTTTGCACAACAAGACCACTGTCATTACTACTAGTATCACAACAAGTGTCATTACAGTCATTAACTACTCTGCATGTTGTGGCTGATGATGATGATGAGTTTGATGTTACTCTAATGTTGCCATTTGACTTGCCACTTGGCAATGTGGCCCAACATCCCAGCCAGACAAAGGAGACACCAAAGTGTAAAAGAGTGATAAAACCTGTCCAGTAGTAATTCATTTTAAACGCAAGCATTCCTAATGAGATGACTCGAGATACAAGGAGTAGCGCCCGGCCAGGCTCACATTTCTGCGAATAATGGCTCATCATCCATTTTATAGCTTTTGTCATGAGTCTCCTCAATGGTGAAACTGATGAACATGAAGGTTTTTTCTCAATATCATTTTCATCTCCGACCGCCCCATGATTATCAACACTCGAGGCAGTTCCAGAATCGTTAAAATGGTGATTTCGATTGTTATCACCTTTACCACTTTCAACTTTTAACTTATTACTATTACCACAGTCTTTGCTTTTTTGATTGCTCGCGTTACATTTATCCGCTGGACAAGTGGTTATACTGGAAGGACTGGCTGTTGCTGCTGCTGCTGCAACAACTCCTTGCAAATTATTGTTATTGCTACAAGTAAAAGAGGAGACAGTCGACGACGACAGAATAAGGAGAGATATCACAGTGCTTAGCATCTCGACGACCACCAACCAGGATGACAGTGCATGATAGCTCTATTAAAAATATACAACACATAATACATCGTTTATCATAACACACATTGTATTTAAATATTTAAAACAATCATGTGCGATTCCTCATGCATAACTATAATATTGTATAAATAGATAGCGATGTGTGTCCAGGAAGGAATTTGATTGCCCATTCATCATTGTTGGGCATGTCATTTTGAGATTTTTGGGATCCGTTAAGACACCCATGAAAACTCAATTAGCTGTGGTCATCCTAAATATATAAAGCATAATGATATGAATACTTACGTCAACTATTGGTAGTAGCTGTTGCTGTGTTGTGAGAACCCATGCCAAATGGATTGTCACAAGTGGTAAAGACTGCACATAATTTTGGATGATCTTCAGCTTGAAGAATTCTTCGAGATCAGCTTTGTCATATGCAAAAGCTAACTTTAGGTAACGCCACAAAAGACCTAATAGGAATAGAAGAAAGTCTTTTAAGAATAGAATGAATGGGTATAGTACGTTAGTTTGTTTTGATACGGTTTTTACCTATCAAGTTATTTTTGTACACTAGACATCACCACAAGCTCATAAATTACCAATTATGATATGCAAACAGAAACTCTCCCTTTGTATTATTTACGTTGATCGCATCGCCTATGGCACTTGCACTGCTATGTAGGACTTGGAAAGGGGGAATACATATCTAATTTGCATTACCAGTTCCATCATCATAAGTAGAGATAAATTGTTTTAAATGAAATGTAAACGGCTGCAGGGAAATGAAATTCCTTCTCCCTTTGGATGTTTGTTTGTACAATGCTCCCATTTGAATGTTTCTGATTAAATAGATGCGTGTGTTAAAATGGGTTTTAGTAAACTGGTGTCATGTTACACATCACATTAGCTATTGTGTATAAAAAAATTCTCTCTGAAATGTTGCTCAAGAAGATCAAGAAACGAATGTAAAAGCAAATTAAACGTAATTTGTTATGCGTATTCTCTGGTAAAAGAATGTGTATTTTTTCTCGTTTTTTTCTAGCACAGTAGACAGTGTATTATGCATCATGCATGTTGGAGCATCATTTTAAAAATAGTGAATGATTGATTACCCAGAAGAAAGGAGTGCATCACGTAGCAAAGAAGCCGGCCACAAAGTCGACCAGAGAAATCCATTCCTCGAAAGACCCATATTATGCTGATCAATGTGACAAGGAAAGATGACAAGACTGAGCTTACGATCAGGAACCAAAACCACGGAGATGTTGATGATGAAGATGAGGTTACTTCTGTTTCATTTATGAGCACGTCAGGTTGCTGATGTTGTTGGATGGAGCGATAGCATTGAACCGTAAGTAAAACCTATTCAAAAGAAATACGCATTTATATAAAGTAAAAGTTTAAATAAATAAGATGATTGTTTGTGAGTATGTATGTTTATGTATGTATATTCCCAATTACATGAATATTTACTACCCGACTTGTTCATAAGCATACATTGTTGCGTAAAGCAATAATAATAAGCAATAATAATAATCATAATATTCATAACAAAAGGAGCTAGCAAAAAGGAGTGAAAAGTCAAGCCGCGGAGAATAGTTTTGCGGTACATTCAATACCATAAAATATGAAGTTAACTCGAAGAAGGTAGGTAACCCATTACAAATACTAACTTATAAAGTATCAAATTATGTATCTATTCATTAACATGTTCTTCACTACGCAAAAACAAGAACCAGATTTGCAACAAGAGAAGAAGAAGAAAACTAGTATTCCTGTGATGCAAACAACAGAGCTACTACTTTTACTATAGCTAACAAGATTCACGCTGGCTCATCTTCTTGTCGTTTATGCTTGAGCAGCAGTTATATTCATTGTTTTGCCAATCCATCCATTCACCACACTATACCACCACCACTGCTAACATAAAAGATTTAAGCACTACTACTCACGCAGCTGTACTTTTATCACTTTTCGTCATCAATTTTTTTTACTACACGTATTCAGCCAGATCCACTCTTCCCCTCCTTAATGCAAATATTGTCTTTACGGATGACTTGATTTTTATAATGATTGTCGATTGTCACTTTCAAGAGAAAACGGTATTCACTCACGATCGGTCGAATCGAATAGGTTCTCCTTTTCCACTATCTGTGTGATCATCAAAATGAT
The DNA here is from genome assembly GCA_034700605.1 of Willowsia nigromaculata. Taxonomy (NCBI): domain Eukaryota; kingdom Metazoa; phylum Arthropoda; class Collembola; order Entomobryomorpha; family Entomobryidae; genus Willowsia; species Willowsia nigromaculata. The sequence continues at coordinate 14,763 of JAQIXX010001969.1, read as the reverse complement.
GGCATACCAGTAATGATAATCGCCGTCGCCACCATCACTTTAGAGGAATTAGCAAGCATCGCAAAGAAGAGAGTGAATTATTATTAAAATTATCTCTCTCTCTTCTTTGAGAGTGATCATCATGAATTCATAAGATGAAATGACCGAGAAGGGGCACAATCAAATCACGCAGACTCGATCAAACGAACAGAGTGATAAACTAACTGACACATCTTGGCAAACAATTTGAGTGGATCAAATAGCTTAAGCCTGACATGCCTAATACATCCAATGTCGTTTTTATGTTTTGGTTAAAAAGAAGTCGAAAGATTGGTGACGATGATATGCACAATGAATGACAGATTATGTATTGTTTCTTCGGTATTCCAAATCCAAAAGACGAGTTTTTCATGTAAAGAACGAAATGAGCAAAGAGCACACACGCTTGAATCATATCCTTCATCCTTGGACTTATTTACTGGTATTTCGTGATATTGAATACTTTCGACACGACTGATTTACACAAAATTTTCACAAATTTCGGGGTAGAAAAAGCATAAAACATATAACCAAATTAATAAATAGACTATATATCTATGTCCTGTTGATTTTTTAACTGAACGCTTGACAAAGTTTATTTTAAAAACCATTTTTAAATAATAAATAAAGAAACTCAAAACCTTAAAATTTCGTCATGCATGTTAAAAATGAAAGATACGAGTTAAGTGAGCGCGTCGTTAACATGCATGCATATCTAAATAGCAAGCAGAATTTTAACAATTTATGAGTTTTGAAAACGGGATAGATATAAACTAATCGTAAGTACGACATGTGCATTTTTTATCCGTATTTAGCCTAATATGAACATTCATTCAAGTAAAAGCCAAAAAAATCAACATTTTGTCACCAAAAATGAGGAAAAGTTGTTTGTTTTAGATTTTTTATTACCTGTACAGTAACTTCAATCAAGTACGACACCACAAGAGTGGAGGCCATGCCGATATTTCTTGCATGAAATTCATCAGTCTCAGAGGGGGTTGTTAATGGTAAAGCATGTAATTCCTTTGACTGATGCCGTCCATAACTGCTTTGCATATTCTCTGACGACGGCGATGAATATGCCGAGGTTGAGGTAGAAGGACAAGAGGGCATTGTGACAACGCATGTCGAAGATGGACCAACGGCCTTATTTAGCCTCGCCAAGTGACCAGTTTCTTCCTCTTCGCTTTCTTTGGCGAAATCAGTTTTTGCACGCGGAGGATGAGCTATTTGAGGATGCCGATGGTTATCTCCATTGTTGTACTGGTGATGGTGACTGTACTGAAAATTAAATGATGTTGCTGACGGTGGTGGTGATGACTGAAACTGGTGTTCCGGAATCATTTTGTCTTTGGCGTGCTTCGTATTTATTATCCCCTCTCTCTTTTGTTCACCCGCATACTTTTGTTGTTTGGTAAAGACTATTCATTTGCACAACTAGAGTCTGTAAAATAAACATAAAGGAATTCTCATTAAAATTCCAGAGTACTCATTTCGTTTTAGTTTGTTCGCTCATGCATTATGCATGGGATGGGAAACAGTTTTAATCGCAGATTTCGAAAGAAAAGTCATTTGCACCTCATTTCAATGAAACATTTTGCTCAAAGTTGTATGCTAATAATGCGAAAAGTAAAGGATTACACGTGGCTGAGCATTTTATTCTTAAACATTTACACGTTGAAATGTTACATCCATGTGTTTTGTGAACAGTCTTGGTAGTAAATTGTTAAAAGGTTGACTGGCTGACCACTGCAAAGTTGAGTTCATCGAATCGAACAAGACATGGTTTGACGGGAAGTGACATATAAAAAAAGTATTTTAATGCGCTCACAATAATGTCATTCAATTCAACGAAACATTAGTCTGTGAACCGACAGAAAAAATACTGGATTGTCCACTGTGCTTCTTGTTTGGACTAATCCCACCTCACCTCTTGCCAGCTCTTGCTAGAAAGCCCGTAATATTATCTGTTTCAACCATCTTATAGCTATGCAATCATAAAAAATCTGTTTTAGCATTTAAATGAGCGTAGCAGTACGCCCGAGCTTATATTGCAGCTAGTTACATTTTGAATATGTCTTATTGATCCAATTACTGCTTGCCGAGGTATTCTGTACGCACTGCCATCAACATCCAAACAAATGGCGAATTAAAGTACCATCTAAAGCAAAATATGTGACAGACGAGAAGGAGAAATTGCACGGCTATACAGCAGCTTTTCTAGTTCTCCTCTTTTGGTATTTCTACTGCCCCTGACTGGGTACCACAAAATGAATGAGCAATTGAACCAGATATCAAATCAGACCAAGATCTCAAGTCTCAATCGCGCATCTCAGCGGTGGATATTCGTTGAACAGATAAACAAATAAACATGCAGTACACCAAAGGCTGGTCTAGTGTTTGCTATCCATACTAGTTTTTATTTCCTTTGTTATTTTCACCTCACCCGTGTACAAACAAAATATATGCCTACTTACGTGTGTCTTCCTATCTTTACTACTTTGCTTGTAGCATTCCCACCAGGAGATTTCAATATGTTTATGATTTTAGTTTTGACACTGGCGTCTTTTATTTAAATCATGTTCTACATACTTTATTCTGATATCGTTGTAGTTGATTCAAAGCCATGTCAATCCAACCGTTTGTCTTTGTAAAGATATGACATTACATTACCTAACCTGCTTACTTTTTTCTATGATAAGGTATCCATACTTCTTTGGTATGCTTATAGTTAACCAAACTTGACAGTAAACCAAATATTGCATTCAATTATACTGCCACACTATGAACACTCATTATGATCCACAGTTTTGCAATGATAATTCTTAGCTATTTCATTTCGCACGTTCAACGTTGACAAAAGTTTTGGTGTTTCATAAACCTCAAGTTTTAAAGCGTCAAAAATTACTTTCGTTACACAACCACTCTATAAAGAGTCATATTGTTTTCTCTCATGCTCCCACTTTTTGCAGCCTGTAAATTCAAGTTCCTCACAGTTTCTTGTTGTTCCTCCTGTAAAAAGTCACAGTAGTGTCTCCATACTAATCAAGTAATCTGACCAGCACCAGCACAGCAGTGATCACTGTGCGCATCATGTTTGACCAACATACTAATGTAATGAACTAAAGAGCCTCTGCAAAGTTTGCCAATGCGAACGTTTTAGCGCCTGCAAAAACCTTTACTCTCGCATCGAATTGCACAAATTTCGAGAACATGTAAGGTTTCATGATTGAAACAAGTAAGCTTATCAATGGTTGAAACATGATTTGAACACCATGAAATCGCACAAGTAACAAAAGTTCAGCCCAACTTTGTTTTCTTTCTGTGAGAATTTATTGCGTGGAAAGAGGCCACTTATACATACATAACCAGTCATCGTCACCACAAGCATAAATTAAAAAATGTTTTGCACTGTTAACTGGATTTGAAAAAATACCTACGCATACTTTTATGTTCTCTGCTCTGGATAGAAGAACGCAAAAAGGAGAAAATGGAAACGAGTGGTTGTAAATTTTAGTAGTAAGGCCAGAAAAGCGTTGTAGTCCATGTTATATTGTGATCAAGTCCTACATGTTGTTGTACGCGAAAGCAACATTTTTTATAAGTTCACCGGTAACAACAACATTGTAAAACATTCTATATCAGCCAGAAAAAAACGAGTTACGTATTTCTTCAACTCTCACAGACAGCCAGTCAGTTACAAAAAAGAAAAATCGAACAAGAGTCAAATACAAATAACTTATCTACACTTTAAGAGGGGAAATCACAAAGAAAAAGAATAATGGATAGATAAATTGATATATTATTTGATACGCTCCTTACGTGGTTCACTGTATTTGCAACTTGGTTTTCTTCTTTTTTTGGTCATTATTTATTTGTTTGCTTATGTATCCGTTCATCAGGACACGACCACGATGACCATGTCTGTCAAGAGCTTTTGGCCAATATATGTAGGTACATACCACTGGCGTTTTGGCAGATGAGTTAAAGTGCTGTTCTAAGTTATTATAATGACAATGGCCAACAATAGCGCATATTACCACCGTAATTCTTTAAAAGATGACTTTATAATATAATATATGTCTTGTTTGAGATAAGTTGTGAAGCTTAAATTACATCACACTTTATAACTAAAACTAAGGATAATAGGTACCGATACACAGACATATAGTGCTTGAATTAACATGCTAAAGGTGTTTTGCAAACAAAAACAATTTTTTGATATATTAGCAAGCTAGTGTTCCCTATTTCATTTTGAGTGACCAGTTTTCTGTGGACAAAAAAAAGTGGATTGGTTTTTATCAATACATAATACCTAGAGTGAAATAGCTGTGGCAGTTTGGTTCATGCACTTATCGGCATATGCCATCCATTCTGTGAGCACCCCGTTAGCTAAGCCGATCTAATTCACGAGGATTAATAGATGAATTAAGGCATAAAATGGTAATAAAGCTAGATTCAGTATTACAATTTCCTATCAAAGTCGTACCGTTACATTACAGAGAGAAACTTAGAAACTCGATGCTTTATGTCATGCCGAGATGGACCTGTTTTCTTCTAATAGGTTTCAGAATGATTTCAACTATAAGTGATCACGGTTAACATGATCAGATCATTCACTTACATAAAGCCGTCAGAAATATAATTTACAAAACCGTAATAAAGAGTATTCCACGTATGGCACACCTGGGAATTTTGGAATTCCTAAATGTCTACTAAAAGACCCACAGGCTGTCATATTCACAAAGGTGACCAATTTACATAACTTTTCCCTTTTATGTCCAAGAATTTTTCATTATGAAAACTCAATAATCGTCAACGAGAAAGAAATGTTCAATATTGCCTAAGAATATGTGGGCACAAGTGTTCATTGTAGTTATAAAACGAAGGAAAAATTCTATTCACAGAATTCATAGAGAAAACGAAGGATTGGAGCATGCAAGGTGTTTCATTCCATATGAATGATAAAATGAGTTTTTACCAAACATACAATATACAACCGTGATTAACTTACGAGGGAATTTGTCGCTTCTCCAGGCTCTGGTTTTACTTACATAAAAAAGAGCTTGAAACAGGAAAGCGTAATAAAACCAGAATGAATATATACCTATATACATATCTACATGCCATTTCCCTCCCTGTTTAAAGTAAGGCGTGCATCATCATTTGTACAAGGTTTCCCATTATAATGGAAACTACTTGAAAATGGGATGCTACAAGTACATAAACTATCATCAGCGTGAGCTTTTAATAGCTTTCGTGGCTTACTTACTGCAAGTGCGTGAAAAGTGGTTCTTCTACCTAAACTATAGGGATGGTGAGCAACCCAACAATCTTAACAGCTACAATCAAGAAAAAGAAGAAAGACGACTGTTTATTTTCCAGAAAAATTGCCAGCTTTTGAGTAACTTGTGAAAAAAAAACTAAACACAGACACATAAAATATACTCACATAAAATTAGATAACTGTAGCCAATTTGTCTCATCTTTGCATCAATAGCAAAGAAAACCAAGTATGTAGAAACATTTTATAGTGGCTATATAGCCACTATCTTATCGTTATAATACTGCTTCACTGTATGCAGCTATCTAAGCGAACCTTAATGACAGTGACGGTTACTTTGTAGTGTGTGGTGTAAAAGTAGCATTATAACAGAATTCATTAAAAATGTATACATTTTTATAAAGAACCCGATCCTTAAAGTTGTTGATGCATACCATACCGTTTCATCATTTTATATAAAAACTCTCAAAGTTTTGTTTCTGTTTTGACAACGTCAATTAATTTTGAGAAAAACGGTCAGGCTTTATTTGCTGTACTTGCAACGGCCGATAATCACTTTCAATTAAAGAATTGTCCAAAGGTTTGTAGGAAATAGTGTCCATTAGTTTTGTACAAAAATGTTGAGTAGGTATTACCAAAATGAGTAAAAGCAACCAAACCGAAATTTCAGATTCATTTATTTGCTCTCATATTCTAATGTGTTCATTGTACAAAAATACAACCAACTATTTTTTTACTCTTCACAGAATAATAACTCTTATCTAAATTTTCCACAGGCTATTCACACGCATATAGGGATGTATTCAACTTGGTGGTCCTTAATCTCCCATGTCCTCAAAAGGAAAATTATGTTTATCGTTACACAGAACTCACAAAGCAACAAACACGGACTAAGAATTCCCTGCAAACTCTAAGGTATGATATGTACTGAGCGAGTTTCAATTTTTGTGACATACCTGTATCATTTATACTGTGTCATACTGGTCTCCCGCCGCTTTGCATGGAATTTCTTGGCTGACTAACCTTTCCTCAAGAGAGCAAAGATAAGACATTATTATTAAATATTGTTATCTTCAAGAAATATTTTTCTACTCAAAAGGGAACAATTTTCAACTTAAGTTTTAATATCCTTACAAACGAATAATGACTTCAGAATTGTCACATGCAGTGAATATTTATTCGTGTGTGTTTGTTTTCTTATACGCTCAGTATTTTTGCATTCTTGACTACAAACGGAGTCTGTTTGCCTTTTGTGAGATGGATATCTTTCTATTAAACAGAAAAGCCACAAACACACCTTTATTCGATGGGTAACGACAAAAACTGGCCAGGTATATGGTGATTCAGCTCCCTTAGACAAACAAACAAAATCCCTCACTGTCTTTTTTACTTATCTTTGTTGCTGCAGTGGCCATTCCATTCCACTATCTATCTTTTCATCCATCCGTCCATGCTACGGACACAAAAAGCCTCAAGAAGGATTTACATTGTTGTCCGAGAGAGAAAGAAGAAACGCATGATTTAAGGTTTACGCATTGCCAGCCGGACACCGGCTGTGACGATGTCTCCGAGCAGCTTACCAACAACAAGCTATTGTATGTACTACAGAAAAAATCTCATTTAAGAACTTTTTATATTTTAAATAAAAATATGTCCTTTTTATCTCATCGCTTTATCAATCATGCTAATGTTAAGCAAGCATGCATGTTAAAGCCACAGAGAAACTGAGAGACTCAGAGAATCGAAAAAAGGCTTTGTCAACTTTTAACCTTTTCCTTTATTTGAGACTTATACACTTTTATCCCTCGAGTGCATTGTCGTAACTTTTCAATAAGGAAATTAGAAGACAGTCAACAGTGGACAACAATGAGCAAGAAATGATGATGATGTGGCAGTGTGTTAAATGCCATTAATTATTTGATTGTCAAACTGACCATGCGTATAAATATGTGGAGTCATGAGTGTACCAAGTATTTAGCTATAGCGCCTTATCATTTGCTAACGCAAAAAAGTACACCATGCGTTCATCAAGATAAAGTTACAAGTATTATACAAAAGAGTGTGGAATGCCGATGCAATAAAAAGAAATCGAAAAAAAACATCCCTATCAATACGCTCATGATCTCGATCAATTCATGGATGTAGAGAAATAAAAATGAACATGGTTTACATGCACTGATTATTTTTTACATTCAACCAATGCAAGATACACGAATCCCTGACCTCTCAAGATATATTCTCTTTCTATACTCGACACAAAATCTTAAATGAGTGATGACAATCTCTGAAATAGATTTTCTTGTACAATCGTAGAAGCACAGTGCATTGTATAGTATACGTTGTTAATGGTAAGTAATTAGGCTTAAAATTAAAAAGTTAGCAGAATTGTACAATGTACGATATTCAGACTTGGCTTAGTGAAAGGCTACGAGGCAAGATTTACTTATATTACAGGTTGGTATTCCAGTACCAGCATTATCGATTTCAATCACCACCAAATGCTCGTTTTCATCAAGCTCTGTGCCAGTAAAAAGTGAGCAATGAGAAGTCTCGCATTGTTATTGTGGAGGCAATAGTAATAACAATAAAGTCTAACAACTAACAAAATGAAGATGAAAATTCGATGGGGGAAAGTGGAAAGGGTGCTTCTCTTCGACTCTGACACCTTGCCTAGTTGTGATATTCATGGTACATGGTATACTTTGCACTTGTTAGTTTAAATTGTTCAGTCTTTTATGATTGCTTCTCACCAGCACCTCTCCATTAGTAATAATAACGAAATAGCTTTGGAGGAGACGTGTCGTACAGTCAGATCTAATTGCTTCGTGTTAAGCTAACAACAATATATGTGTACAAAAATTCAAGATGTTGATGATCCAAAAAAAACCTCATCATCCACATCATCGACGCGCTTCACACTTCAACGGACTGCATGCACACATTACATATAACTTCCAGATTAACGACAAGACGTTTATTACTGACGCTATATGTGCTTTTTATATCTGTTGAATGATCCAACGTTTTCCCTTCATGTACTTTGCCAGTGTAGTAACTAACTAGAAGACAGGAATGCAAGATGCCTTCATTTAATCTGACCAAATACAGTTTACGTGAGTAGGTGCCCATTTTTTCTCCAAGTAAATTATCACAAAAGGGTACTTGACATTTGAAGTGATTACCTCTTTTCTTCAAACAACTTTTGCTTCACTATGTTGAAGCATTAATGTCATGTGTGAAATGTCTACAGTCTGAGAACATTATACCCAGTTTCTTAATATACATAGCTGAAGGGTGAAATAGGATGTGGCTGGAATTGGTATGCAATGCAAACGAGCTGGAAGCTGGTAACATTTCCTGAAGATTTCTTGGCTTACCACTGCAAAACTCTACATCATTATAAAGCCAACTTTATACAAATCTTCTAAAATTCATAAAGCTCAAAAGTACGGGATCGAGTTGGCCAAGAAAAAGCTTTCCCTTCTACCAAGAAATAATCATAAAGATATTATTTGTAACTGCAATAATATATAAAAACATTTCCTGTACAATAATAAGAAAAATAGAAATAGTAAAGATAGGGGGAGGGTGACTCAATGCTGACGTAAGATGAATTCAACTTGGGGTAATATATAAAGAACATAAAGAACAGAATTCACGGGAAAATATTACAGTTCTCAAGATTTTTTATTTCAAGAATTACATTACTGCATGCTTTTTTCCACACAGATTTCACTTGGCTTTACATTCCAAACCCGCCTTGAAGTCTACTCCACTCCACACCCGAATACCAAAAAATAAATCCCTTTTTATACAGTAATTTTTCATGGAAGAGGGGATACACTTGGTGGAACCGTGAGTTTTTCTGGTCATCATTAACATGATCACTACTAGAAGCATTTTGTATTATTAGCTGCAAGCAGCTCGCCTAACGACAGGAGGTTGCCCGTTGCCTCACGTCAGAGAAGGTGTAGCCCCAATACTTATTTTATCATCATCACATGTTGCATTATTATTGCTTTTTCATTTTTTTTCTTCAAAATAACTGAAAGATGTGTATTGAAGATTCTGAATGAGGTATATGATATTCTATATAGCTTTATATATTTATTTCTTTGCAAAGAATCTTACAAATTTTCTTTTGTCCTATTGTAATATTAAAGAACAGCAGAGATTCTTAGAGAAGAGTGATCATTTTTTTGGGAAAGGACAAGAAAGAGGAAAAGCATAGTTGTGCTAACAAAGAAGGGGCAAGAGATCTTTTCACAGCTGTTAAAGCTATGTACTTAAATTTCATTCCTTATCGTGGCCTAGCCATCTTTAAGAGAAAAAAAAAGTTATGATGAATTGAGATACTCTATGCGATATTGGTTTAGGTTTTCTTGGGTGTACACAATTTTCTTTAGGTTAACAAAATGCATGCTAGGGTCAAAGGGATTTTTATTTTTCTTCTTCGAGGTCAAATGGATTTCTTTAAAAAATTATTTCTTTCTTTCACAGCATCACCCTTCACAATCCCTCAAAACAAATTCCTACAAAGTCACAATTTTGTGTAGTGCTTAGATGAAATCACATTTGTACCTATTACATATCATCATACATCCCCAAAAAATACCTCAACATGGAATTTCATGGGAAGAAAATGTCTTCTCGTCAGCTAACGGGAGGGAGATCCAACTTGGGAAAATATAAATCAATCAAAACTCTGCTCACACTTCATGGACACACATAATCAAGTCTTAGTTTGTCTATTTGGCTGAGTGTGACATGCATATTACGGTACAGAGGTTATTTCAATACTCCTAACTAACAAGTAATAAACCACCCTTGAATAATTTCTATATTTAACAAGTCAGCTCGTGCTATTGTCTTTCTTGGAGATTCACTAATTCACTAATCATAGCTAGCAGTAAACAAACACATTGCGCTTTCACACGATCATCATTATATGTTTTGTGAAATGAAAGATGTACGATGGCTAGCCCTTTCGCTGTTTGCAAAGCATCCACTTCAGCAAATATGCAAATCTTGTGTTCAAAATACGGTTATACGATGCTCACATGCAGCATTTATGAAAGTAATAATATGTAATAGAAATCTCTGAGAAAACTAATAAGACCCTTCTCATGATATCTCTATTACAAAAATGCATGCCCAAAAAAGTACATAGGGTTCATAAAATTTTACTGCCGCTGTGGAAGAATAAAACGATGATGGTTCCCCTTGTACATCATTTATTATTATACAGAGAGAAGAAAATAGTAATAATAGCAGTGTTTTACAAATCGATATATGATAGATTTTCCACTGCTGTCATTATTACCGGTTGTAAAATAGAAATAGTGACTCCTATTGTGCTCATCTCTTCTTTTCTCTGTTGTAAATCCTAAATACATCATCCAACCAACAACCAAGGTACGAACAATTTTCTCCCTTGCCCTGTGATTATGACAGATTATGACCGTCCAAGCCACACCTACTGTCTTACCTGACTTGCTTATGATTTGAAAATGTTGTCGGAGGACCGATCAACAACAGTGCGTGCGTAATGTTTACGTACAGCACACTTGTTCTATCGATCACTCTCGTCAGTTGCAGTTGTTGTATTTTACTACATGCATTTGCAGGAAATTCTTAATAAAGTAGCAACGATATTTATATACCAATCTTATTTTTGCTGTAATATTAATGTAATTTGATGTGATGATACTGATTTCCATCGAATTGTCTAGGCTTGTTTTAGGGGTTTTAATGGAACGTACGTAGTTTTTGTTTGCATTATTAGTAGTACTTGTCACTTTATACCTACAACTATTATTATTATTCCATGAGAAACAAGCGACAACATAGCCGAACTCGCCCTCATAAACAAATTAATAAATTACACAATGGAACAAGCATGGTTTCACAAACAATGGCATGTTAGTTACTTTTATGGTATCATCATCAGATACAAGAAGGAAGTATTTATGGGGGAAGCCAGCGTAAAAATGTGCGTGGCATGCTGTTTGTTGGGCAGGGCCCTGAATGTCATCCGCACAAAAGAAAAGGCAAAGAATTTACACCAATTTGAAGGTGATTTATAGCTACCACAAAAATCTTTGGAAAAGAAAGAAACGAGATATATAATCTATATAATCCCCTGGTACACGTAACAAACAGTTACAAATAACTTTGGTGCGAGCTGTGCAACTTTCCTAAGTATGTGTGAGCACTATACACATAATCAGTAGGATATCCCAGTGAAATCCACCCACAGACTACAAACATTACGATTCACATTATTTTAACAAATCAATACCATCGTCATTTTCTCTAGTTTCTGCTAATTCTTGTGTGATGAAAAATATCAAGTTAATTTTTTCGTTTCAGTTTCATGGAACTTTGTATTGTAGCTGGAATAGTGCATCAATCCCCATAAGAAGCGAGAGTGCATCAAATAATATTCCTACCAACTGTAATGCAGAATACTCCGTTCAATCCAATCTCTTTTAAAGCTTATGTAAATTCTGAATCCGATCTTCAGTCATGTTCATAATTCCAAGCATTATTTTATGAACAGTCATTGATTCATCTATCCTCTCTCCTGTCAAATAAAAAACGACCATCATCTTTGAAGGTGCATTCAAATGAAAGAATAGAAAATGATTGAAGATATTGTCATTCTTCTCTCGTTCATTTCAATTCGAAAGAGCACATCAGGCGGCATAGAGCAGATTATATTATTAAACTGCATAAAAATAAGAGAAGGGAGAAGGCATACAAGTGAAATAAAACTTTTTAGTTGAGCCAGAGACGAAGAAGGAAAATGCCTATCTTGTACTGCTGCTGACGCTCATCATCATAATCTTCGGCATTGTGTAAGTTGGTATTTGGTATACATAGAAGTTGTATGATACAACCTAACTCATCGTCATTATAATCATCAAGATTGCATTATATGGTGACTTAATGGCTTCGAGCCGGAGGGCTAATCTACACAAGAACGCGAACGACTTATTGTGAAATATCTTAAACGTGCAGGTAAGTACTAAAGTGTAAGAATAGTGACATGAAACTTCACTGATACCACCGTTTGGATAGTAGGATTTCGATTTAAAATTTTGATCATATTTTTATACGAGAATGCAAATTTTAAATAAATTTTAGAATTCAGAGATTCATTATGTTAATTATTCACAAAAACCTTATTCTTACCTTTCAACGTTAAATAGCCGACAATCCCAAAATAAAAAAGAGCGTCCAGCGTAGGATACACTATATCATCGCAGTTCATAAAATGTAACCGCAATACGAGTAAAACTTATTGTCTCTGTTGAACAGTCAATCAAGCTAAATACTTGGGATTTCCAGGAATGACCATGTTTGAAAACTCACCGTGAAGTCATATTGAGTCAAGGTTATGATAAGCGTTTATGATTTATCGTGACATCGTGCATAAATTGACACCTGAGAACAATCGAAACAAAACTTATGTTTTTGCAGTGCACCTCATAAATTCTTCGACTTATTTATAAATCGAGGATAATGAGAGGGAATCCCACACAGAAGGATAGACTTTAAAGCAACATTCCTCCTGCTGCTGGATAATGATGAAACGATCAGACAGATCAAGTTGATATGTGCTACATGTGAGCCGATTCAACTACGCATGCTCATACCACGCTTTCTATAGCCAGTTTTCTCTATTTTGCTTCAAATCCTTGATTGAATGATGCTACTTATTTCACACATTTCACGTTTTTGCATGGCAAATAAAACAAAAACATACCGGCCGGTTATCTCAATTCATACACAAGAAAATAAAAACCAATGAAATCTTTTGTTCTTTTGTATCTTTGAGCGACTGGTTTCTAATAAATTTGAGCTGGACTGTTAATGCTTTTTCTTGTTCACTTTAACCATCTTTTATATATCTGAGAAAAATTAATTAGGAATTCAATGAAGCAAAGCACTTTACATGAGCCTTCCTTTTTTCAAAGTTATATGTAACACTTGGTTGATGACGACGTGACTTTCTCGTTAAAGCGTGTTTTACGAAACGATAATATCTTGTCTGGAAGAACAGAAATACAGAGCGACCATCGATGTGATGCGCAGGAGAGTCAAGCTCGAAACAAACTGTTTTCAGTTAAGACAAACGTCTCAAATGGATGAGAGAACGAGAGAAAAAAAAGCAAACTCAAACTAAAACCACTGCTGAGCGAGCAATGGAGTGACACCAATAAAGGTATCAAAACTTAAAAACTTGCTTCAAATGGTGAAGTGTTGTGAATACCAAACCTGCCCAAGATATTTAAGCTTGTTGGTACATAAGTAGCCATGAGAAAGACGTACTTTGTTCACGTTGCGTGTATATGCGTAAGTACATACCTATAGATAGGGACGGGACAGCAGACGGACAGGACAGGTAATAAAAGAAAGCATATTGTTGAAGTTTTTCTTACATGTTACATCTAGACAAGCATAATATGCAGTGTAAGTGAGTAAGTAATGCTACGCACTTTACTACTTCACTTTTAAGTCGTTGGTAAACGTGTAGTTTTATATATACTTACACAATTAACGAATTCGAATGGATGGAAGGCCGGAATACCTTGCCTAAAGTATTCTTCGATATACAATGTATAAAAATTCATGGACTGTAGCGATTGCTGGTATCGTGGTATCTTTTAAATCTTTGGACTTACCTGTTCCTTCTTTCAACTTACACACATCATGTTACTGGTAAGTCTTTCAATTACTACCTGTGCATGTCTTTTATATACCTAAGCATCGTTATATGCCAAGCCATGCTCATATTACCAGCATATTTTTGTTTCTTCATTCTCACTCACTACATAATATAATATAAAAAAGAGGCAAGATGAGCTAAAGACTCGCTTTTTGTTGAATCTCTCGAAAAAATTCTCGGTTGATAATGTTGGTTTTATTACACCATTTATGTACACTATGCACAAGTTGTTTCAAAACTTGATGTCCGCGTTATACAATAGAACACGAAGAGGAGCTTTGGAGATTGTATGAATTTATTCTTGATGTCTTTCGTTGCTTCGTTAAGCGTACAGCACGAAGACATCCTTCGTTTCCCTTACTAACTGCTAGACCGGTGGCTCTGGTTCATTTCATCCCACCAAAAAAAAAGACATGCATCTTTTAATACAGCCACATGCATAGCTAGTTCTACATAACAGCAATAACAATATTATCCGGAATAGAATGACCATTTTTTGTTGAAAAAAGGCTTATCATTTTTGTAATTTAAGCTTTTCCGTGGACATTTGATGTGGTAAATAATGATGATGCGTATCTTAATATTCCTGCCTGCTTGAGTGTACGTATATGCTCCATGTACACTTTGTTTGACTTGGTTCTCTGCTTATGTAAAGGTGGGTTTATACTAGATGTTTTTGTATTCATATTTTCGTATTTTCCTACTCAGCTTCGTATTTTGAGTGTAT
>JAQIXX010001968.1:0-28206 GCA_034700605.1 Willowsia nigromaculata | reverse complement strand
GTGCGATTAACATTTCCCCAAAGTTGCAAGCTGATATATTTTACCGTCTGGTAATGGCGGGAGAGCGCGCGCGCCCAGTTTAGCCTGAAAAAGCCTCTGTATTGTACAAGAGTTTCAAATGCAGTATTTGGGGGATTTGTAGGGAATAACAATTTTAAATGCACCGATGGGTCAAAATTCTTTGTGGTGAGAAAGCATTTCAGACATAAAGCTTGAACTGAAAATTCACGAATTTGTACAAAAAGTATCTTTGATTTTCTAAAATATGGGTTTTGAGATGCAATGAATGAGAACCAAAATCCTATGGAGATTTCTTGAGAAACGGGCACGAATGTGTAATCAGGAATATATATCCTTTTCTTGGTTTGGTGCTGTTCTATTTGGAAAAATTCTAAACTGGTTGGGGAGGTACTTGGTAGATGGACAATACAGCAAGGTTTATATTTAATTGATGTGAACAGTTTGTAGTATATTGGGGAAATATCTTCAAAATGGCTTGATCTCGCCTTCTTTGATAAATTTTGTAGCTGAATGTTTTTGTTTCTGGTTTTGATAATGCTAACACATGGTTTATTTGTTGGATTTACGAATGAACAAAAATACAAAACATATAGGACCAAATCTAGCAATGAGTCTTTCTTAAGAGAATAATAGAAGTCGCAACTTGTAAAGAAGCTCATGAATGTTCTGTAGTGATCTAATTGTTTACCAGACACGATTTGACTGTAAGTTTCCATTGAGTTACCACCACTAATTATTTGGAAAGTCAGCACAAATATCAAAGTGAAACTCTTCATGAGTGTTTTAATTTGCTTTTTAAATGTGTTCGACTAATACAAACCATGAAAAAAAATATTGTTAGTTTTATTCAAATGTGGGTGATTTTTTTTTTGTATTAATGCATATGTAAATGGTATAAGTTGTAATTAATTTATGGAGTTTTGTAACTGCAAAGTTTAGAAGGTACAAACCATCAAATATTACAAATACAAACCCAAGACATTGTACAACAAACGGATGGCCGTAAAGGGCACACGCAAAAGTCTCATTACGATAGCCAAACACTTCTAACGACGAGTTTGTTTACAACTCTGTTTGTAATGGAAAATAATCCCGTATCAGGGAAATCTTTACACGATTGTAAAGTACCTCTTTAATATATTATTTAACACTTAAAGTGTTTAATATCAATTTGTGCTGAAAATAATTTAAAATTACCCATATAAATTGGCAATTTAGAGACTTAAACACACACGCGTTTTTGGGTGTGAGCTCAACTCAGAGTGGTCGTATACGTAAGGTATCCAAAAATAAAACACAAGTTTATTTACAAAGACATACATAATTTAGTTCATACTTATAGAACAAATACATTTTTAAATTAGATCAATATTTTCACAATATTATCATCATAGTTTTAAATTTCTACACGTACGTATTATGTTCAGTTATTACATATATAAGATTTTTTTCTTTCTCTGTAAGATCATTAAGTTGAAAGATGAATACAAACGTTGTAGACTTCAAACAAAGGCAAATCGTTTTAACATCGAAGTATTCATTTGAAAATTTGCTGGCAAAATAAGTACAAAATTTAATGGTGTTTGTACAATGCTTATGTGAAAAGTAACTCCCCACATTAATGATTTTTATATGACCTTAAATTAAGTATAGTAATGATCAACCAAAGACAGCGTGTTATGTTATGAATTCATTAAATTGATTGTAATAATAATTATGAAATGTGTAGCTCACACCATTTCCAACCCTGCTCACTCCATTTAAGATGTTCTGTCTAAATAATTATGGTGTGGTAACATAATACATGAACTTGTCTTCCAGTGGTCAAGACCAAGGCAAAACATCACGAAATATTTTGTATATATCAGTCAGAGAAAAAGATAGAATTTACGGTCAAGAAAAACTGTTTGTAATGAAAGAAATGATCAAATGCCCTGCAAATCACATGTATTTCTAAATGATAAAAAGAAATCTGAAGTGAAATTTTCCACAATTTGTAAATAACCACAAATGGCACAATTCATGAGGAATGACCGGACAAATAGTGAAATAAATTGAGCAATAATTAAAATCGATAAAACAAATTAGCTGACGAAGGTTTCTTAAAATAAATTTGACAAAAACAAAATTGTAAATCCGTAAATCACGTGGCGAAAATGTGATGTATATTTGTGTAAAATAGTAATATTTTTAATAAATACGGTTCAAAATCAATTTAACATTGTGTAATCGCAAAATTGTTACTTTTCTGGTTGAACTCGGACATTATCACAACGCGTGCAATGACTCCGCGCGAAAGGTTTTCATAAGAAACAGTAAGTAAGGCGTGTGGAGATACGAAAAAATACAGCGTACTTGTCATAATTATGGTATATAAATACACAAATTTCCTCAGCAAGCAAACGTGACCAAAATTTTATGCAAACTTTAAAGAGTACATGATATTTTCCTTTGTTTCGGGGCTTATGTTCAGTGAAACTTAACATGTCTAATATAGTCATAGTCACTAGTAACTAGTTATACCCATAATTTGGAAAAATACACTGCTTTTCCATTAGAAAAACTTTCAATTAAATTAGTAGAAACCCCTACGTTAAAGATTAAATTGTTTCCTTGACATATTATATATTGTATATTGTACTTTTGTACAATCATTTCTAAGGAAGAGCACACGTAGGATATGTAAACCTTCATGTAACCCGGAAATAATTTCATGTTCCTGGTGGAAGAATTTATTGCTTGTAACAAACCAAATGAAAACATTATCCAGTTGAAATTCAAAGTGCCTTATAAATAAATACAACTATTTTGACTCAAACTTGTACTTTCAAACTTATTTTTGGAATTTCTAGCATTGCTTAAAGTTTTCATTTAAAAATCTGATAAAAGCTTTGCTGTACATGAAGCCCTTATCTTATTTTCAAACTTACTTCATGTACTTATAAAGTGACTTGCAAGCATTCAACACTCAACTTTCATTAAAGTTAGTACAAATCTTCAAGACTAAATTCAAAATATGGCAAGTACCTCCCTCAGTTGGAGCTCCTTTATTCTCTTTGAAAAATTGTTTAACCCTTTCTTTGCGCCTTACCTCTACAAAGTTGATATTAAAAAGAGACAGCTTCAAGTGGAAAACCGCCGTTACAAAAAACTTCATTTTTTCTTTGTATTAGCGTTGTTCTATCTTGTTTACGTAATTCCAAACCTAATTATAACTTGTAGATATATATTTGACTGGTCGCCAGCAAATAATTCGGTTTTATTGTTTGGATTTCTTTTTGTTTGCTCATCCCTCATAAACACAGCAGGTTTTTACCCTGGAATTTTCAAAACAAAAGAGTTCAATCAGTACAACAACGAACTATTTAAATATGAGGAGTTTATCCATAACGAAAGGCAACCAATGTCTGAAAAATTTCATCAAGTTCTGCTAAGACATCTTGCACTCCACTTGGGTGAAATCAACAAATTTATTCAAGGGGATAAGGCTGTCGACATTGTTGGTATTATGGTTTCGTCTAACGTTCTAAATTGCTTTGTCATAGCTCTCCTGATTCCTCCCACAGGGGTCTACTGGGGATATGATGCTCCAAACCATCTATTTATAATGTGTCTAGGTGAAAATTATATGGATTCATTTTCAAAGCTAACAAAGTACATTGTTCTAATCTTGCGCTGGTTTTTTGCACAAGTATTTTGTTTTGAATCATTTCGAACAAATACATTCTCTTCAATGTGGCTACTTGGCCAATTAACATCGTATAAAAAGTTTGCTGGATATATGAATCACCTTCAACCAGGATATTCAGGGTTTCATGTATACACACAAATTCAACTGCTACTACAACTTGGCGACATTTTGCTAAGAAATATTTTAGCATTTGCGTTAGGAGGTGGAGTTAGTACTTGTGTCATGTCCAACTGCTTCTTATTGCTGGGATGGAAAACGATGGGACTTACAGTTTACTCTACATTAGCATTCACATCTCTGCTGGTTTTAGTGAGTATGGTAGGGATAGTAGAAATGATGGCAAGCTTTCATGATGAAACTTTGCAAATTGTGAGATATAACTGGCCCAGGAAACTTTGCAACGAATTTGGTGAAAACATGATCTTGTCATTGAAAGTTTTTAAACGAGAATTAAAAATGCGAAAGCCTCTTAGCTTTCATGCGGCAAGCATGGCGACACTGGATAGAGATACAAAAGTTAGTTTTATTGATTACATTATTGATGTTACAACAAATGTTTGTATTCTATTTAAAATTTGAATTGCTAAAAATATGATAGTAACATGTCATACGCCTAACTTTCTTCATCTAAGGTTTCTTATGTAAAATTTCATGTGTTTTGATTCATTATGATTATATTTATAAAGCTTTATTACATGATGAAACAAAATAAAGGTAATCGATAAATCACTAATTGGAAATAAAACTCAATATTTGTTGTTAATGTTTTTTATTTGTCATAGTGAAAAATGGCGTTTGGGTTTCCGACATTCAGAAAATTTAAGTTTGGCTTAAGTATATGTTTGATTTATAGTAACACTTACGAAATTTCTCTCCAGTCGTGTTTCTCCTTTTTTACTCTTTTTAGTCAAAATCAGTGAAACAGAATGATGAATTCGCTGGTAAAAAAATGTATCAAAAGTTCTGAGGAGTGCATGAATATGTTCATACGCACATGTAAACAATTTCTTTGTACTTCACATGAATTTGTCTCTCTGGTTTATGAGAAAGAGAAGCAGGAAGAGAAAATTCTTTTACAGTTAGTTCCCAGAGGAGTGAGCGTCCGTTAATAATGAATGGGTTTATAAGAAAATTGGTATTTGTGGGGATAACATAACTACTTTACAAATCGAGATCTCCAGAGTGTTATTCCTAAGTATACTTTTGTGATATGTATGTAGGTGAAATTGGTTTAAACTATACTTCTCAGCGACGTAAAAATAAAAAAAATATGATTTGGTATATTTAAAGTAAATGAATACACATAAACACATAATAAAATGAAATGCGATTTTACTTTAGAGCTTTAATTATTGCAAAACTATAACGCAATTCCGTATGTACATTAAATCACCACAATTCGTGTGATATTTAGCTAGAATATACAAAATTATGAATGCATGTATTACATATATTACATATAATATGTCATAACATTTTGTATATTGATGCTGTCTGTTCTTAATGTAGGTAATACTGAAATTTTACAATGAACATTCAGCTCATTGCTTACGGCTTGTCTAAGAAAACATAAAGGCATCACGAACATTGCATTTAATAATAAAATAAAGAGTACATTTATATTCCTACTATATACATAATATGTAACAAACTCATAAAACTTAAAATTAGACATGTTACAAATCAATACTAGAAATCAAGATTATCAAATCAAGTAAAAAACTGAAAAACAGTAAGAGCTTGAGATTCAGCATACATTTTAGTTTTCTTTAACCCAAAAATTATTACCAACTTTATCTTTGCAAAATGCCCTACTTTTGAAGAACTCCGGCAGTAATACACTCCCACTTTTTGGATCCCTTTCTCGATAGATAGTTTCCTTTTCTTCCGTTTCTTCCATCATCTTGCTCCCCGTCCTCTTCATCCCCATGAGCTGCCTTGACATGATACCTCCAATTGTGGCGATGTGCATACTTGTTTCCACAATACTGACACACAAACGGTTTCTCCTTAGTATGGGTTAGTAAATGCGCTTCCATTTTCTGTTTCGTAACAAACTTCCGTCCACACTCTGAACACTGAAATTTCCAGGCATCCGGACCTTTGTGGTATTCCATGTGAGTGTTAAGCGCAACGTTTTTCTTGAAGGCCTTTCCACATTCTGGACAAATATGAGATGGAATGCAATGCGCTCCCTTCATGTGGGCTTTCAATCTCGTATCTCCTTTGAACTCCTTACTACACTCTGGGCATTTGACCATCCCCTGACGAACTTTTGCATGTGTCCGTTTATGACTGGCTAGTTCCCGTTCAGTTCCAAATCTCTTGTAACAATCCAGCCTGCCACAAACAAACTTGAGGCTTGGAAGAAAATGAGGGTGTGCCTTTTCCATATGCTCCCTTAAATAATTACACCTACCAAAAACCTTCCCACATTCTGGGCAAGTATTCTTCTCTGTGTGAACTTTGATCTTATGAACGATTAGTTGGTTTCCTCTGATGAAATAGGCCGGACACATGTCACACCGTAAAATCTCTGACGGGTCCAAGCCGTCAGTTTTGTGATGTGTTTTGAAATGTGTTGATGGAAACGCGTGGTAAATTCCTTCTGCTTTGCATATGGGACACGTGAATCCAACGTTTTTAGACTTTGTCAAATCCATATGAGTTTCCAGATGGTGACGAATGTAAAGACCTTTCCTCTCATAACTTTCCGAACATCTAGGGCAGTGAATAAATTCTTTATCGGTGGAGTCCTTGGATGGCGGCCTAACAGCATGTTCTGATTCATGAAGGGCCAGATCTGGAGCGTAGTCTTTGGTCGTGTCACAAAAGTTGCATTTGAAGCTCCCATGAAGTTTTCGATGAGTTTCCAAGTCTTTGAGGGACCTCACCTTTTTGGCGCAGTTGACCTCGGGACAAATGAAAAAGCTATTTGAAGGTGTTTTGGGTGGAGCCTCTTCAGGCTTCACTTCCTTGTGGAATATTCTTTGGTGTCTCAAGAGGTGATAGGGATATGCAAACTTTTGATCACACATTTTGCATTTGAAACATTTTCTGTCCACCTTATCATTGTCGATTTCCTTGAACTCATGTGCGTGAATTCTTCGTTGGTGCTTCCGAAGCTGGTGTGTTTTTCTAAAGTAGGCGGAACAACCTTCAACATCGCACTTTGGAATACTATCTTCCTCCATACCTTCAGTATCATGTAACCATTCAAAATGCAGTTTTTCTTGCCCTTTCAGAATATTCGATTTGCAAATGTCACACGGTCTCTTGGAGCACTCAGACCTAGATTTTGTCGTCCTGATGTCATGTACTTTCTTTATGTGAGATGACCTTTGATCTTCCTTTAGAAAGTAGGCTGAACAGTTTTCCAAATCACATCTCCAAATCTCCGTCTCATCCAATCCCGATGTGTCATGATATTCTTGGAAATGCGTATCAGCTCTGCCTCTTTGGACTGTCGCCATACATATTTCACATTTCACCTTTTGATTCCTTTGGAAGCCCCCAATATGGACTTCGGCAAAGTGCCACTCAAAGTATGACATCACAGTAGTTTTATATGAGCAGCGTGGGCACAAAAAACGATCCAATTCGTCAGTTGAGGAATGCTGATTTCGTTCATGTCTCAAAAGTTCTATGACACTTTCTTCAATGTCATCACAAAAGTTACACTTATATTTGCCAGGCCCGTGCAGTGTCAAATGTTCTTCCAAGTATGCTGCACTCTTGGCCCTGTAATTACAACCCTCAGAAGTACACTCAAACCGATTCTCATAATATTTTCTGGGAGTGGCCATCTCAACCTCTGAGTCACATTCGGAATGACTGCTGTTGCTGGAGTCAGATTCCAACGAACTCTCATCTTCCGTGTCTGTTTCCGTGTCTGATGCTGGGTTTTCAGTTTCTGGCACTCCAAAAGATTCATCCTTTTCTTCCATGTCCACATCCCCGTCCATGTTTTGATATGACGGTTGTCTTGATTGACGCAGATTATATCTTTTGGGCGTTGAGGAAGTCATGTCTTCATCCATATGCTCCTCCTCTTCTTCCTCCATGCTTGGACTTGGAGGAGGGGTAACCTCAGCAGTTTCCGCCAGTGTTTCGCGTTCAAGTTGAGGCTCCACAATTTTGCCTTTTTGCTTTTTATGATATTTACCTTTATGATTGTCCAGCCGTTGAACGTATCGAAATTTTTTATCACAAAATTCGCAGTGGAAACTTGGAGTTTTAACATTCTCCTGCTTCTTTGTGGTTTTTAGTGGATTCTGGTAAACCGTAGATTTAAAATGAATATGCTTTCTGTGGTAACGGTATTGATCTCTTGTTTTGAAATAGGCAGAGCAGCCCTGACAATTCCAGATATCCTTGTCCTGCACCCCAGTTTTGTCATGATTTCTCTTGAAATGATCATCCTGCTGGTATTCCCGAACATCCTGTTTGCATATTTTACATTTTACAAATTTTCCTCTCCTCGTCTTTTCAAATCCTCCGACATGGACATTAGCAAAATGCCAGTAGTATGTGTCAGCTTTCAGGGCCTCATAGGTACATTCTGGTCTCGGGCAATAGAAAATGGCTAGTTGTGATCCAGTGTCTGCGACATCCGTCTGGTGAAGACGTTGCTCATGATTAGCCAATCTTATCACGCTGCTCTCGGTCATGTCACAGAAATGACACTTGAATTCTCCAGGTTCGTGTAATTTGTTATGATCTTCAAAATTCTGTTGGATATGTGTCCTGTATTTGCAAGTGTCCAATGTACATTCAAACCATTTTGGTTTGATATCTATGGATGTCCCTTTCTTCTTCTTCTTGAAAGCAAATCTTCTTTCAGCTAATTTTCGAGACTGACATGTCCTTTCATTTGTTGCACCAGATTCACTACATGCTTCATGATCAAGAGCTGGAGAAAGTTTATCAGCGTTAGAATTTACTTTCTTTTTAAGTATGTTGAGCAATAGGAGATGCCTTTTTGTGCGCTTGTGTTGTCTCAAGCGTTCATAAGTTGGGAACCACATTTTGCATGCGCTGCAATTGTACACCCTCTTTCGTAAACGGGTTGACCTCTTGCCGATATCGTTTGTGATGGTCCGTTTGGGACAAGCATTTCCAGCAAGTTCATTAGGGCTGGAAGGCGTTGGAAGCTGATCTGTAGGCAGTGGTTGGTTTTCGCGATCTCCAGTAATGTTGGCAATAATGGGCAATAGAGCACTTTTGTCCTCGACATCCTCCATTTGATCCATTTCTGAAGCATTTGTGTTTTCTGCCTCTTCCAGATCGACCCCAAGGGGATCTAGTAAATCCTCTTGCTGCCTGTATTCAAACAACCATTACAACAAATTAAAATTAATTGAAGAACAGAAACGGATTTTAACAGTTCAGGAATACGTGAAATAAATCATATTAAATATCTATATACCCTGCAACATCAGACATAATATCATCTTGTATCAGGGCTTCATGGTGGGAGAAGAGAATGCTATTGTCATTTGTCACGGAAGGCTCCTCATCTGCAGGAAGAACCATAGGAATCTGGAAACTTTTATTTTCACAGTATGGTTCCACGTTCTTCCAGGACTCCTCTTCCTTTATTGTATCACTGTTAAATAACAATTCAAATCATAAATCCAATGTTAAATAGAATCCAATTCCAAATACTCTCATATTGTTCATAAATTGCCAAACCTTTCTTCTATCTCAATAGGACCAAAATCTTCATTTTCTGAAACGATATCCAACTCATTTGGAGGAGGGCTAGGGACATCATACTCGTCATTGACTTCAACATCAATACTGTCTGGTTCCGAACACGATTCCAGTACCATCCTTCCGTTGGATGCAGTGTTGGCTGTCGTTGAAGCCAGTAAAGAAACGGCAGATAACGACATTGTCCATCCAAGGAATAGCCCTGACGCTGTGTTTGGGGACATAGGCATCGCTGGTACCTGCTCGTCAGTAGATGTACTTGAGATGTCTTCCTGTTTCAAATTGGCTCCAGAAGCTGGAATGGGATTTGAGGTAGGCGTCTTCTGTCGATGGAGAAGGACCCGAGGCATGGAAGTCAGGCGTCTCCGGGCACCTGTCAGGTTTATTTAAAGAATAGTATGTTTTTAAAGTTTCTACATGAGACGTTATCAACACAATATAAAATGCGTTAATATTTTTATCAATCCATTTACATTTTCCTTGGAACTCGGCTCGGAAACTCTTGACAGCTTTAAGTCTTCTTCGAGCAGTATCTTCACCTGCCCCTTCATCAGGTTCTCCATCCAACACCCCGTTACAGACATCCCTCAACTGTTTGATCCTCGAAGGCACCTTATTCGCCAGTCTCATAACTTTTACAAGAGTATCCAGTCTCCATTCCAACTTTAACTCAATGCACTTTAATTGATGATAGAGATCACAAAATGCGTCAACTATACTGCCACAATCTCTACAACAACCTAACAATTTTAAAATGTCTGATGAAGCCGAAGCCTTATCAGGATTCACTTTCCCCAAATATCTATCAACAAACTTAACAAATTTCTTGAGAATCGGATCTCCATTATTTTTCCTTGATTCGTCACAGAGATCCACACTTTTATAGCAAAATATACAGAGATCACGTTTCAACGGAGAATTACATACACTAGATGTACCGGGCGTCATTTTTATTAAAACTGGAGAAATAATTGCTTTATTTTATTAAAGAAACTCTGTAAAAGCACGTGCACCTGTCCGCTGTCATCATCTGAATCTGAAGGGAATAATGGACGAAAACAGCTGAAAAACAGATGATATTTTTCCCTCGTATTTCAGCCAAAACATTACTCTCGCATTTCTCTTTGTTCCGTTTAGAGTATGATGCATCCCTTGATTTTGTGGAGAAGCAGCGTTATTGCATGGGTATTTTAGAATAGAAAATATTGAATATGTAATGTAGCTGCTATTTTTATGGCAAATACAATGACTATTTTAAAGAAACCTGGAGACTACAGATAATGGCAAATGGCTATTTCATTTACAAATGTTAACAGGACTAGACAATACAATCACGACGAGAAACTTGCAAGAATGGTATGTCTGAATAAAGAATTTTTAATATAATTGTGGATTATAAAATGATACCCTAACTTAAATGAATCATTTCTGTAATATATTATCTTTATGTATTAAAAATATTTTTTCGTGTCACAAGTATCCATCCATTGCATAATTTTCATCCAATAATTAGTCATACGTTGATGTTACAAACGCATCAACACTTTTCACGGAAGTAGTTCAAATTAAAGCCTATGAAATGACTTGGGTTGCATCTAAAGCTTTTGATAACCGTGCGAGGAGTAAAAGTTCGCGAACAATAATTGTAACAAATCATCTTATATTGAGTAATGGTGTTGTTTATGGCTGTAATATATAGTTAAGAGAGCGCGTACATTCTGTTTAGTTACAGTAAGCTCTTTACTGATTTGAGTATCAGTCAGATTGTCTGAAACAGCAGTGCTTATTGAGACAAACAATGTTGAAGACTACATCGAATATTTATAGAAGGGAACCACAATTATATGCTCTTAATTTTGATTTGTTGTAAAGGAGTTAAAATTATTATGAATGCTTGAGAATATTTTTGGAGGAAGTTGTGTTCTAGAATTCGATTATATCTCGGAAAGTACATTAATTTGAAGCATATCCAGATGAAGCTGATAATCCTCAAAATTTATTGAGTTAGCAAAAATCTCAAAGTTTTTAAAATTCGAATTGTTTTGAACAGTATTTGAAGTGTAGGATTTAGAGGCTTCAATTTACAAATGGGTTCTTAAGTTTTTCAATGAAAAATGAAAACTGTCATTGTGATGAGTACCCTAAACCACAATTTTCAAAATAAAGTTTCAACGTTTCTTGTTAGACTTGACAACCCAGTTTACCGGAAACGAACAATAAATAAGGAGATAGAATTAGAAGTCTTTTTTGAATTAAGTTATTAAGATTACAATAGCAAGGCTTACAACATCCATACAATTGTAGGGTTTTGATTAAAAGACCTTCCTTTAAATTTACTAATCATTTTCACAATATTTATATCTCGAACTAAAGAAAGAACTACAGTCTATTACAAATGAACAATGACTAAATTAAGTTATATATTGCTAAGAATTTCACATGCGTTTCGCAACACTTAAAAAATTAATAGAAATCGTATTCCATGTCGTCATTTTTCATAATTATACGTTGAGGAGAATTTTATTTTTGGAAGCATTTAAGCTAGAAATTAATTTATTTCATTACAGCTTATTAGCTTACTAAACAATTCTATTGTAATTGTTTTTTATGGTTAACCTGATACTGGTATGCAAAATATGTTTTGTAATATTATCTGAACCATTGCTGAGATTCACTTTTATAAGCAGTTTATATTTCTCAGACTAGAAAGTTTAAGTATAATAAATTGAAGCAAGTTTTAATAAACATAATGTAAATCATATGAAGGATTATATTTTTAATGGTAGTATAGTAAACACATGTGTATTTGTATGGGTAATGGGGTAAAAAATTGCATATAAAGCTCAATTTTCCCCACCTGAAGCTGAATTACTATATATGTTAATATAACAAGATTTTTGACCATGCCCTGTTTTAAACAGAAAGGAGGAAATTATCGTTTAAAAACTAACCATACAAAAAACTTAGCTTACTACAACAAATACTACTTATTTTTGTGCACAAAATGTTCGCAATATCCCCTGTTGTAATAAAATTTATCACAAATATTGAACTAGAAGCCAATTATGCTTTTACTATAAAACGTTTCTGAAGCCTTGTTCCTCAAATCAGGAATAAAGTTATTATTTTGACTGCATCTTGTTCATTTATATAAATAAATAATAAAAAATATTACAGAATAGTGTAAGATATATAACAGTCATGCATTATTGTCATGGAAGTAGTTTATTACACATATTTGGTCGAGCAGTTAGAAACATTGCTTACTGGTTAGCTTTCAAACAATATAAATGCACTTTTTATCTTCTAAAGACGAATAAAATTAGGGACTCCTTTTATAAGAGTCAAATAATTGTGGACGGACGGTTTGATGTGCTTGCTTTATTCGTATGCTTGTTGGTATGAAGACAAAAATGCAAGCCAAATTATGCATGGTTTATTTGGAAATGTGTTAACGTTTTTCAGCCAGTAATTTGTCATGACACAATATTCAACATAGAAAAAAATCTGCTGCACTGCAACCTCACAGCAAAAAATAAAACAAATGTTGATTTCTAATAATAGCCAAAAGTTAGATCTGTTGTATGTTAAAAGGGGTATGAGATATTAGCTGCTCACATCTGTTTTTTAAAAGGTATAAGCAACAAGTTGTAGCAAAATTTTGTTTTGATTTCCATATAAATAATTATTACCTTAAATAAATAGACCCTTAAAAAGTTTTATATGCTATTGGTATTAACACATAGAACTTTTAAAGCCTTATCGTCTTTTTCTTATATTTATGATATTAGTATTGGCCAGTACTGAAATAATAATATTATATCTCATGATCTTTTAGTGTTCATTTGGACTATTCTATCAATAAATTACAGTTCTGAATTTACTTTTTTAACCTCGGAGCAATTAAGTTAGAAAACCGATGGATTCCAAAGCTGACGACAGAAAGTTGGCAAGTGACACCAATCAACTGGTCAATACTTTCCCCGAAGAAGTAAAGTTATTTAAATATTTAATATATTTGCTTCAAAACATGCCTTAAACTTTTGACTAACAACTTATTGCACTTATTGATGTTAAATTTTCTCATTCTGTAAAAAGAAATGCATTCGTAAATTTTAATTCGCATTTTATTTAAGCAGATTTGGCTTATGATAGTTGACCATGTCACAGATAATAATGACCTTGAAAACATATCCAATATATCTCCCTACTTCCGGAACATCTTGATTCCAAGACAGACACTTTTCCTGTTCCCAAAAGTGTGGCAAGTATTTGAGGACATATTTCAGAAAGAATGCAAGAGAGAATATGAATCCAAATATTCGGAAATCATAAAAGCAAAATTTCCTAGTGATCATAATTATGGGATACCCTGCACATCCTGTGGTAAGAACAGATACCCACGGGATTACTCCGAAACCTTAAAACTGTGTTTGGTCTGCAAAACATGGAACTAAGCATCGGGGTCATAAGGATACATGCATTATCTGAAATAATTGTTTACCTGATTAAGCAAAATCTATACTATAGTTTTCTGGGGTATGTTCATTAATGGCACTTACCGCAGCTATCATACTAACTATAAAATACCTTATGGCTAAAAAATTGCTGGAATAAATTAGTTAAAATGTTTTTGAAATGTCTTCTCTTCTTAAATACTTGCCCTCTTTAATAGACGCCCCCGGCGACTACCGACTGAAACATCAGCAGAGTCCTATTTCAAGGATTATATATTTTTTATGAGAAAATTAAACATGTGCTTGTTTCATTTGTGTTTATTAGTACCAAAACATTAAAGCAAGAAAAATTTTGAATGTCTATTTCAATTAGGAAATGCGTTTGTTTTAAACTCAATATCTTTTCATAGGATAATATCCAACAAAGAAGAACAATTCTACTGTGCTATTGCTGCAACCTGCCAGCAAGAAAATGTACAAACATTGCTTCTGCCATAACGAAGCTTAATCTGTCGTATATATGCGAAATGTCATTTGAGATATCAGCTGCTCATATTTCTCTCTTAAGACTAGAAATCAACAAGTTTTAGCGAAAGTTTGTTTTGATCAAAACAGTCATGTTTCCTTAACCAATTTTAATATATTTGTAATATTTGATAAATAAACACTTATATTCAATTCACATAGCACCCTGTTTTGAAAGAAATTCATTTAATATCCCCTGGTATTTACTGAGCTCGTGTTAATATTAGTTTTTTCTTATTATAAATAAGTCATTAGTATACACAATTGACAGTATAATTGACGATTTCAACGTGAAACAAAAGACTGTTCGGCTCGTGCACCAACTTTAGGCTAAATTAGCTATTTTTCCAATTTTACTTTCGCAAATTATCCCAGTAATCAAGTAATAAATTCAATGGATTCCATCGCTGATGACAGGAAGCTTGCTAGTGACACCATTCAACTGCTCAACATCTTTCCTGAAGAAGTAAATGAAGCAATTATAAATTTTTATGTTCTTGCTTCAAACATGGTCTGAAACTGCTTATTTAGATAACATAAATTGACAAAAAAATTCTTACATGTTTGTTTTTGTGCTATTTAAAGTAGATGGAAGTAAAAATTGTTACTCATTTTAATATTTCATCATCAACAAAATCATCTAAGATAATTTTCTTTTCTGATTCTGTTAAAATACCTGCATTGGCAAATTTTAACTCGTATTTTATTTTCAAATAGATTTGGTCCATGATCACTGATAATGTCACAGATAACAATGACCTTGAAAGCTTGTCTAATGCATCTCTCTACTTCCGGAACATCTTAATTCCAAGACAAACACTTTTCCTGTTCCCAAAAGTATGGGAAGTTTTTGAGGGAGGATTTCACAAAGACTGTAAGCAAGAACATGACTCCAAATATTCAGAAATTGAAGCTTTACGATTTCTTCGTGAATACGGCATAATCTGTACATCATGTGGAAGGACAAGATATCCTCGAAGTTACTCTGGAATCTTAAAACTACGTTTGATCTGTAAAGCTTGGAACTCAGCAATTGATAATTTTTACCACAGTCGTCGCTACCACTATAAACTGAGGGAAGATAATTACCCAGATAGTGAGCTAACATTTGACTGGTTAGCAGACGAATTCCGGGAGGATGAAGATGCTGAAAATTTCATTTCACATTTTAGAACTACTCATCAAACTCAAACTAAAGAGAGATGTCCATTTGTCTCTAGAGATGTTCATTTAATATCAGGAGAAGAAGATAACTTTGTTCTTCCCCCAGAGGAATCCCCAATATTTAATCTCCTTCTTCAACATGGACACCACATTTTGTTCGCCACAGTTTATTTTGAAGACGATCGCAACTTAAATGTCACAGTATATTCTAGAATCAGAGAATGGCTTATGCTAATGCCAGCTTTAAAGACTCTAAAAATTGAGTACTCTTCTGCTAATATAAACGATGAGGTTGACTTTTCCACTGAAGAGCTCCAATCTGAGGTCAATCAAAATTGCATGCCAGGATTTGAAGATCTCATATTTCTTCGCACTACCAATTTGCCAAGTGTCGTTTTCAACTCTCTCGTTCAAAGGAATAACCACGTGACCATGTTGGAAGTGGAGAAAAACGGCACTCATAAGGAATACGACTTTTACAATATGAGAATGTCAAATTTGGAGGAACTTGCGATTACCATTTTTAATGAGGAGGAGTTCCAACTGTTGGAAACATCTGAAATATATTGGCCACTTACAAAACTTCATTTGGAATTTGACATTAATTTTTACACTGATTGGAGACGAGTATTCGTTCTACTTAGTGGGAAGTGGAATAATTCATTGAAAAACTTAACTATACGGCTTCCAGAAGCAAAACGTGAGAAAGATGTACAAGTGATTTTGAATGAGTCTTCAAGTATGAAATTGAACCTTCCAGAGTTACAGCAGTTGAAGGTCACAATGAGTAATTTGGCATCTATGGACTTCCTCTTGCCAACGAAGGATACGCTGGAGCATTTAGAAATTATACTTCTGGGTGATATGGAGAGGATGGATGGTGGAGAAGATAAAGTGGCTTATCATCAAGTTGAAGAGACACAACAAGTGCAATTTGTAGCATATCACAAACGCCTGTACAAATCTAATATTTGGATAAGGTTTCCAAAACTAAAAGAAGTGTCTGTAATTGAAACTTTTAATCCAAAAACTGGGAAAGTATCAAGGATTAATTTGAGTACAAATGGTCATTTTCCCCAATCAGAAGAATCGTGGTCATACTCGAGGCAGAAATGGGAAGAGCTCTATCCACCAAATTAAAAAAGTACTGAAAGGTTAACACTGAAGGACTGATAGAATATTGTTGATAGGGTCACACATTT
Source organism: Willowsia nigromaculata (assembly GCA_034700605.1). Lineage (NCBI taxonomy): Eukaryota > Metazoa > Arthropoda > Collembola > Entomobryomorpha > Entomobryidae > Willowsia > Willowsia nigromaculata. Next base: position 11,431 of record JAQIXX010001968.1, on the reverse strand, counting down.
GCAAATAAATGTTGTTAGGTCTATTCATTTATAATTTATGTCTTGTAATTCATTTCAAATAAATATGTTAACAAAGTAATTTTTAGATTGTAAAATTAAGCTTGTTTTTGTAATACAGGAATCGCACATGTGTCATTTTTTGAGTGGGTGCATGCAAGAGTTATAATAAGTTATATTTAAGTTGAAATCATTTCACTTGCCATAAATACTTTAAACTTTAAAATAAAATTTTGATTATAAAGTATGTTTTAACCAGCAGTATTCAATGGTTCGTATATCTCATTATAATTTTCATTATGTCATTTTTTTAAATCATGAGTCTGCATAGAAAAACTGCATCATAAAGATGATACCTTTGTTGGTAGGCGATGAGTGTCAATCTAATGGTGTCTACTGTTAGTTGATTGCTATTTCTGTTGATCGTTTGTTGTTTGGTATATTCATAGAACTCTGAAGATCATGAACAATTTTAGTTTTAGACTCTCCATGATGATGCTCTTTATTGTATATACACCACTTTCTTTCATTTGGCTAGATTTAAGAAACTTTTTGCTGAATTTTGAAGTTTGCAATCATAGTATTTGGGATAAGATTCCATACTTCTTTTACCTCTAATTTGTGGGTTCATAATCGTTCTAAATATTTGAGGGTGGAGACTCTTGGTACCTCTATGTTGTCTTTAAAAAGATAATGCTATATTGCTTAGAGATGGCTAGAGTCAGATAATGAAATAATGAGGCGGAAGTCTTTGATAAGTTAATTAAAACAAATAAACAATGATTAGACATAAGTATATAACAGAAAATTTCCAAAAAGTTGTAAAATTTTGAGTAAAATGAACTATACTACAACACTTTACAACGACGATTATTAGCTACAATCATAATTACATATTACGTTACAAAATGTCACATATTAGTACAAAATTACACATCTCTAGGTATTCTTATAACGGAAAATTCGAAAAATAATAACTAATGAAACTTTAATTTTTCTTTTCTCGGAAGTATTATCATATGTGTTTAACTCTGTTTTGCAATCAGTAAAGCCGCAATGTAGTACAAAATGCTCTGGAGGAAGGTAAAACACTGAAATGAGTTTTTACGAGACATATATTTAGTAACTCATTACTCATTACATTTTAGTGTTTAGATGATTTAATGTTAACTTACTACTGCAATGAGTTTTTCAATCCTCCTGAATTTTATAACATCTGGTTGTTGCTCTTCCAAATTTTTGACGCCTTCAAGTTTGTTAATTCTCTCTACTGAAATCAAATATAGCACTGCTGCTATTGCTAATAGTATGGCAGAGATAAAGTGAAATCCAATATCAATCATCAGAAACATTCCTGAGGTCAGATCTAAAGTCATAGTGGCAACCATGCCAGCTACAGAGAGTATGAAACAAATTATTATAATTGAAATGTAGAACTGTTCCATTGCAATATCTGGACATTTCTTTGCCTCCGGATGTTTGCAGCCTTCGAAGAAACTTAATGACTTCCATACTGATTGGAAATGAGAGTATAGTCCAACGCCCAAAACTGCTATTCCAACGACCTTCAAAGCCAAAATTGGAATATAAAAACGAACTGTTTACTTAAACTTCTATAAATAGCTTGTCACAATATTATGTTATTTACACGTACAATTATTGCAATTTTGCATAGACCAGCAGGAGATGTTATCTTGCTTGCCAATGTCTGTGGTTTCTTATTAGAATTCATGTTGGAGGAAAAATTTCAGCGTTTCTGAACCAAAATACCATATTTTTTGCAAATTTTACGTCAGATCTGGTCATGTTCAATGATTATCAGGAATGCTGACTGTTATGTATGGAAAAGGTATGGAAGTCAGTAAACAACAGGTAATATTCTCAGTCCATGATCGCATGACAAAAATAAAGATAAAGGTGATAAATGTGATGGATTTACAAATGAGTATTTATAACATCACGTTTTACTTTCATTGTATGCCTATTGTAAACAGTGTATGCAATTCCCATTTACCGTTTTTATTTACATTTGCTTCCTACAGAATGAGCAACTCATAAACAGACAAGATTAGATGGATGATAACCTTGCTCGTTTTAATTTTACTAGTGAAAAGTTACCAATGCGCAGTGAAATGAGGCTTTGCTCAAAAGCATTCTCTTAGGTATTCATACATGCATAATATTTTTATCTGCAGTGTGGTTGCAAATGTGAAATTAGATATCGTTTTTCATTAATTTGTCAATAAAGTGCACAATGATTGAATGTCAAGTTAAATGAACAATGAGTGTGTCGATGTTTTTGGGTTTACAGTAGAATGAAACAAAATGTAGGCATTGTCAGAGCTAAATATTCGAACAATTCTTGCCAGTAACGGATGCTAAAGTATTTTAAATCTTAGTAATTGATGTTTTCATTGTGATCAAGAAACATTGTCACGTTCTAGGCATACTTTCTGCTTTTTTATAACATTGCGGTGCTCATTTCATTACATTTATTCATCCAAAACTCCATGCTGTGTCTACTCTAAAGTATTCTATAAAATCACAAATAGTTTCTTATGTAACAAAAAATGGTAAAATACGTTACTTTATACCTAAAATACTATTGGAAGCTATTCCGATACAAAATAATTTCAATGAAAGCAATGAATTTCATTCTACAAAATACGAGAAATTTTTATCTTCTTTTTACTGCAGTACAGGTTTGTTTTGATTCACATATCAAAGCAATGGAAAATTACTCTACCCTGTTCAGATTGTAAAATAGTTTCAACGTGATTTTACACCAAGATTTCGGAACAGGTTCTAACGTTGCCTATTGCGAACATAGTATAAAATTTCGTTTTCGGAAAGCCACACTTTAGTATGATGCAAAAATTCAATATAGTATTATTTATGTAATCATGGTAATGCTTTCTATTATCATGAATCTGTAACAATAACCCAATGATTTATGCTGTTTCTTCTAAGAACAGAAATTAAGAGTAAAGTCTTCTATACCCTTGGTTCAACACATTGTAAAAATTATTAATTGATGAGTTTTGTACAGTGTTGATAATCTGTGAGAATGAAGTAGCACTTTTTCCACTGACATAATTGCTGGTTTTAATATTTTCTTTGAAACTTGCACAAACATGCACCAATTCATTTTCAGAAAGGATCAACAACATATTATACTGGGAAAATTTTACGGGTTGGGGACTGTTCGCCGGTGACGCTAAACGTAACGACAAAGTTTACCCAGGACCTATTGGCGGTAGGACTAAATGGCGGTAGGACCAAATGTCGGTAGGACTTATGCGCGGTATGACTAATTGGCGGGAGGACTAGATTCCCATGTCCATTAAGTCCGGGTACCAAAATTTCCATTTTCATATTCTTACTATAAAACCTCCCTTAGTGATGCAATGTGCATTTAAATGATGTGATGTGCACCTGTGATGTATAATTGCATTAATCATCAAGATAGCAACATATTTAATTATTTTAAAGCACTAACGTGGATTCTTTATAACCATAACTCCTGCAATCGTGTCTCGTACACTTTACTTAAGACCACAAAACCTACTAATTGTTGAAAGTGCTAATGTAGTCGCTGATTTGTCACGACCCATAGGGGTAATTACCCAGCTCACTACAGTTCCAGGGAATTTAAATAGTAGTTTACAAAATGCATGGTTGAATATCTCTGTCCATATTGTATATACGATACTAGTATTTATTTAACAATGTCGTGGATGTCCATTAACGTTGCTTATACGCACTCATTAGTTGCGTCTAAAAATTTAATCGAGCCCTGGTTCAAATATTTTCTAAGGCCAACTCGTAAGCCAACTTTCAGACATTAACTTCAGAGTACTGTTTGAATGACAATCATTACAGGTGTTTGTATATTTTGCTGAGTGATTGGCGGGTAATAGCTAACACCAATCAAGTATAAATGATATCAACTACATCAGCAAATATTAACCCGTCGTATACATCGGAACTTCAATTTGTTAAAAATTTTGAAAATGGAAAAATTGTGCACCGAAATTTTGGTAATGTGACCATTTAGTCCTACCGCCAATTAGTCCTACCACCAATAGGTCCTGGGTACACTTGGTCGTTACCTTTAGCGTCACCGGCGAACAGTCCGGATCCCAAGTCTATCGTGTAACGTGATTTAAAAAAATTATGGAACTAAGAAGCTTTCAGAATAAATAATTCGGTTTGGTTAGACATAATTGGCAGATGAAATTGAAATGGCATTTGTAGTGTTGGTTAGATGAAGAATTTCTAAAGCGTGGACGATCATGCGGCTATATACATAACAGATATTTCCAGCGTTCTTCTTGCAAACTAGCCATTGTTACTTTATTCACATACTTTAGTATTGAAATATTTAAATAAAATAAAAATATCTATAATTAATATTACTAAAATATTCGTAGATTTTATTCTGTACTTGATAGCTTCTGTCAGTTTCAATGGGTCTGTACCTGTCATAAAAGGAGAATATAAAATGTCAAAAGTTATGAGAACGTTTTATCTTGATTTTATAACATTTGATTTTCTGAGAATTTCTGATTATGAAGTCATAAATACATTTATCATTAGGTTTGCTTAGATAACCACCAAAATCCCTTTGGTTGGACGACATGTTACATGTCAGTTTTTTGATGCCCTCATGACAGGTATTTTAAGATTTTTTAATTGTATATTACTTTTTTACATATATCTTTTAAATGAATACTTTGACATGATTATCTTTTGTGTAAGTAATCTTTAGATGTGACAGATTATATAAATCTAAAAGTTTATCGTGGATGTATTTAAATAGTTATTCTGAAAATTGACAATCGTGAAAGAAAACCCGCCTCCTATTTTTAATACTAAATAGCGTCATGACATCTCAACATTCGAAAACGTCTGGCTGTCATGTTTTATGACTTTAGATGTCAGTCGTTATTGATCATATTAATTACTAATATTCATGCTTCAAGCAAAGTTACGAAGTAGTATAATCAAATGGTACTCATAAGTAATACTTTAAGAGCAACTTACTGTAAAAGGATATTATATACGATGCCATAAACGACTTTCTAAATATTCAGATACCATAGGAATGCATTTTTACAATGAAGCAAGACAAAGTGTGTTTTATACTTTTAAGTTCATACGTTTTGCATAGTATATTTATTAGTGCTTGATCTTTTTTGCAATCAAGTAGATGTTGTGTAAAGAAATTTAAAAGATTTCTACAATGTAATGCAAAAATTTGGAAATAGTACGTGAGTCATGACGATGCCATAAAAGATTATCTAAATATTCATATACCACAAGAATGTATTTTTTACACATCCACGAAAAAAACCAGTACACTGACATAGGAATCACGGAGATCAGTCGGACTGGTGCATTACAACACTGTGTTGACAATAAATAATGAGCCCAACAGTATGGCAACCCTTTCAGAATCAGTCTCTTCCCAAGATTTACAAACCAGTTGAAGTTTAATATATCGCCTTATAAACTCCGCTTTTGTAACATTCCGATCATTCAAAAGTTCCAATATTTTGGACTGCATTTCAAGCCGAAGAAACAGCCATGCAACATACGTCACATACATGCGTCTACCTTCTACTAGATACAAAAATGTTAATATTGATCTTGCAAAACGGATCAAACTGAGGTATCCAGCATGCAACTACTTCATAGTATGGATCTAAATTAGTGTAAATGGGAAATATTGTAAGCAGAAAGACTACAGGAATTACTTCATGTACCATGACATTGACAGCAAATTCGATGAAACTTCAAGGGTGATCATTTTTCGACCCAATTTTTATTTTCGTATTACTTGGTAAACTATTTAATGGAGTTTTCATTTGATTAAATTCGAGTACGAATTCCTTCTGGTACACAAGGAGACTTGTTCCTACTTCGCGTCCAAAACTGGCGATAAGATGAAATGTCAAAGAGAATAGCACGGCAATAAAATTGTAGTTGGGATGCGTTTCAATTTTTCCAAATTGTAAATACATATGATGGAATTGTAGTAAGACCAAGACACACAAGTACACTTAATTCCCATGGTAAGTATTTCCATGGATGCTTTGTAAATATTTTGAGTAGAAACATTCCTTGGATTTTTGCCATTGGATTATAAATAGTGGAATAAAAGCACTAAGCTTATAAAGACTATTAACCGCCTGTAAGCAATGTAAAAGAACTTGTTTTTGTGCCATTTCACTTGCCAAAAGAGTTGTATTTTTTAAACCTAGTAAAATAAAATATTTTCAATAATGAAGCGCAATGTAAGAGAAGTAAAAACACAATTATGTGTGGTTTTTATGGCTTAGCAACAGTATCAACATTGGAATCAATTATTCTCTAGAAAAAATGCATTCAAGTTTAAATTTTCAGGTTTTACTCTATTATGGTGCACTATTATTTTACAGTTTATGACAATAAAAAATACTATGGTTTTAACTTGTCACGATGCTTTGGTAGATGTTTTCGTAGAAGAACTCTTTGTCTAGATGAAAGTTTTCCGGGAAGCCCCATATAACTCATTTCAGTAAAAACAGAAAAGTATCCAAATCTTGGACAAGTTTTTGATCCGGACATTTTGAAGGAATGTATTCGAAACTTTAATGCGACATTTAATTTAGTTTTAATTCGGTTTTATAAAATATGCAAAACTTGAACTACTTGTGAAAACAGAATACGTCATTATTTTGCTGATGTATGTAAGCATGCTGTAGTTGTTAATTATAATCAAGTTAAGCAGTATTCAAGCAGTTGGAAGAAGTGATAAAGTATAATTTTCACAAAATGTGTAAAATTTTAGTACCCATACTTGTAATGTAATTTATCATTATTTAGTTAGTTACTTGTATTCATGTATGAAGTGGAGTTAACATGTAGTTTGGTTCGTATTAACTTGTATGGTTATAAGCCCTACGCCAACTAACAAAACACGAAAATATATCCCCAGACAATTCAAAATTACATTAGGTAAAAGTAAAGTAAGGTTGTTTACTACACAGTACGCTAAATTAACAATGAAAAATATTTTCCGAAATTATTAAAACTACGGCTTATAATATACTTAAGCTATGTAAACTTGTGTTGATAATTATATTTATTTCTCATGTAATAACATGTTAACTCATAATCAATGTTTGTGGAACGACCATTAATAAGAAGCAGCTTTTAAAATATAGGTGTTGTTGTTTTTTATAAGGTAACGACTGTTTCAATAGCTGGAAAATATTGATATCAGTTTAAGTAAATATGAAAATCCTAAATAGAGTACACCACCTCAAACTGGATTCAACTTTGTTATCAAATCCAACAATATTAATTAAACATGACAGATGTTTGACTTGACTAGAAAATATTTTGCTTTAATAGAATTCTTTCAATGGATGCCTTACATATTTCAAAATAAACACGCTGAGACAAAAATCAAGCATATATTGTGGTCTTGTGTGGAAAAGCCATTCCCCAAATTCTGATTACATACAACAATATTTACAACAGAATTCCATTAACGGTTGTGTCAAAAATGCTCTTGTAATAAGCAATCTTAGTATTTTTTGTTATTACAAAAGACGTCCCAAAACTAACTGAAATAGGTCTACATGATTTTAGCTGCCGTTTATAGTATATTTGACTTTTATGGCTACATGTTTTAGATCTACTTAGCATTTTCTGTGTTCGTGCAAAGCTTTCAGTTATGAATGGAAATACCATGAAAAGTATAATCGTGTTGCATCCGGAAAAGATTGGAGCTAACCAATATACTGTGAGGGGTATCACCATCACATATTTAATGGAAACAATGCTCCCTAAAACAATCAATCCGAAAAGTGTACACATCATTAACCTAATCCATTCTGATAAGACATCACTCCATGTTTGGTGAATGATTTGCAGCTGCCTATAGCCCGCAAAGAATACCTGTATTGAATCAATCCTTGCTCTTAGATGTTCCAAATAATCCAAACATGCTGATTGTAGTTCCATGTAGGAAAATAACATGATCAAGTAGGCTCCATATAGTCTTGCAGCTTCGACTGTATACCATGTGATTACAAAAACCCGAACAAGTATTCGAGCAATTTTGGATGTGCCAGGAAGTAGAAAAGTAAGGCTTTTAAATGGATCTACTCCAGCGACGATGGAAACAGCTGGCATAGCTACTATTATATACAATAAAACAAAAATGAGGGACTTCAGAATCATTGATATGAGAATCCACTTGCTTGAGGTTTTTCGTTTGGTAGATCCACCCTCAAGTGATTTAGCGAAGCAAGCCAAAGTGCTTATGCGTTTAAGAGCTAATTTTATGTCATCCTCTGAACTCTGCATTGATTTTGTAAATCCACAGTCAAAAACAGATATGATAAAGAATAGCGCTGCAAATATGGAGTTTACTGGGCTCCTTTCTTCTGTGAAGAATATTGTGTATATGGAGGAGAACATTGTCAAAAATCCAACAATAAAGTAGACACCGAATAACCAAACCATATCCTGCCAAGTAGGTACATGTTCAGAGGAAACCAAAAGTATATTTTGTTGGTTGTCCCAGACAAACATATGAGGTAGAATTGTACCAAAGTAATTACAAAATACCTTTGCTGCACTACAGCAACAAAAATAACCTTCGGATTCTACCCTCACTTTGTTAGTTTTCATCTTCCTCCATATGAAATCCATCTTAAAGTCTGTTTGAAAATTATTACTTGTATATGACAATACAAAATATTTGGGTAATATTAAGTTGCACAATTTAGACGAAACAGGTTTTTATGCAACACTTTTCAATTCTTGTATTCTTAATGGTTTCAAAAAGAAGTAAAGACTAAACTTTCCCAGCATGTGAGAAATCGTTAAACAGATTTAATAGACGTATTTAATAATTTGATTGGTTTTTGATGTAAAATAATTACGGATAGTTGGACACCTTAGACTCCTAACGTCTAACTAATGGATTGAAATATTTCAACAATCGGGGTATAAAGTTTCTTGCGAAGATTGAGTTCAGACAATGTTAGCTCAACGATCAAACAAAAAGCTTGTGGGGGAACGTATAATTTACTTTAAATATGCACTGAAATACCGAGAAACAGTGTTCAAGATATTTTACAAAATATTAAGAAATAGGCGGACACATTCATGAATATAAGCTTGTAACTTTTTACATAAGCAATGAAAACACGAGCAGTTATTCAAAAACAGGATACGTTTGATTTTCTTTGAAACGCCCTAATTAAAATAACCCATCAGCTATCGTCAGAAACGCTAGTTGTTGTGAAGTATGCGTGGTAATTTTGGGATTTGGCAAATATTATTTTCTCAATATTTTATGACAATCATAATGATGAACAAACACATTTATTGTGTACTTTAATATTGACACGCCTGTATTCAAATACTATTTATTATCAAAATTCCTTTATTTGTGACTCTTTTTGTCAACAAAATTTGTTACCTTTAAGAATACCAAAATGCTCCTAAGCCAAAACGTCAACTTAGTGATGTCATATCAAATGCTGAAACGAAAAGAAGGGATGATGTTGGCATATTATACAATTTTTCTCTTTGACACAAACATGGTAATGGTGAATATTGAATTGTGATTCGTTGTATTGAATTGATTACAGCAAAAACAAACCACCAAAAATATATTTGCTATCCCTTCAAAAAATTTAAATAATACATTTATAAAATTGGATATTGTCAAACAATATTTGCTACAAGTTTTACAATGTCATTAAGTTGTAGAAATAAAAATAATATTTCATTTTTATTCGTTTAATGACATATATACGGTATTATTGACATTAAAATTTTTGCAAGCTTAAAAGACAAAACATCATTCTGAGAGTTTGCTATACCTTACAAGTCAAACATTTGATGTTGACATGAAAAGTTAATACAATCACGCAATTTGTTCTTATTATTTATTTGACTTTTTGAAACTAAAATTGACAGACATGAATCCAACGAAAACAAAACACTACGAAACTAGGTATATATATATAAAAGACATAAAGAAGAGTACGCAAACATAATATGTTGACATATGTTTGAATTCAGTTTTTATCAAACTAGTTTTTCTTTCATTTAATTGAATGATGAAATGAACGAATACCATGAAGTTTAAAATAGTTTCCAGAGTCTAAGCTATCTCCATTGCATGGCGGATGCAAAAAATATTTGCTTTAGTTAATGTTGAAATAATATGAAACTTACTTTGGAAACCATAATTGGCATTTAAAAGGTTCACGTCTACAATTCATTTTAGCTAGATATTAAAACCGATACTGTGTAGTCTAATATCGAATTCATGATAAATAAAGTTGTACATTTTTTTTGCAGAAAAGAAAGGACCTAAATAGAAGCCACAGGGTTTCATACACCTGACCATTCTTTTTTCAACACTCTTTAACATAATGTCTGAATTACTTTGCCAGGACATTATTGTATCTTGAGTATAAATTCCTGGCATTAAGGCATGTAAACAGAAGAATAAAATCAGACCAGTGTCAAAAAATACTATAAAACAGGCAAATACATAAAGTATCATTTCCATTTGGACAAAGAAGCGAATCATTACATTTGACTACATATGGACTACCATTTGAATTGGCTGACGCCATCACCAAACAGAGAGCTCTGTGGTGGTTATAAACTTCCACGAAAACTTCCTTCGATGACAACGTCTTAACTGTAAACATTAACTTGTCAGTTGGAATTTTAATTCTGTTTCCTAAATGAATTTCTACTTTTCTTTTCCTGTTTCGCATGCTAAAACATGCATCTTGAATTGCTAACACAATTTTATACTTAAAGTTCTTTGATTTACTAATTTGTGTTGTATTGAAAATGCTACGCTCGAAATTTTCTTTCGCATAATATTCAGATACTGAGCACACGGTCAGGTTGAGTAACAGTTGAGTTAAGCCAATGATAGTACCATAAACGAAACAAAACAATCCAATCATTCCAGCGATAAATTTTCTTAGAAAGGGTGAAATATTTGGGAACGCATATCCCATAAATAGACTTAAAGGATCATACGATCTGTAGAATGGGAAGAGAAAGCCAGTTATCGGAAATGAGAGAAATCCAGTAGAAAGCCCGTAACCCACTAGTTTTGGAAACTCCGGTATTCTCCTTGAAAGCGGCCATGGCCAACTAATATATTTCAGATTTTCCATCAACAAGACTTCATTACAGCAATGCGCAAAAAATGTTATTTGCGACATGCTATGATCTATAGTGCACCAAGATGATGTGTACATTGCAGAGAACATTAGTATCAAAGAGTAGACAGCCCCTTTATCTGAATTCATGGGTTCTGAGGATTTCCACAATTTGTAGAATTGGTACAATGGAATGATGAGTGAAAACAACGTGCAAACTGGGTATTAAAATT